>JAPMOQ010057582.1:0-20603 GCA_026543055.1 Argiope trifasciata | reverse complement strand
AATATACTAATCCTTCAATTAACAAAACACGGTAAAACAAATAAAGTGTTACTTAAATATGGATATGGACTCGCATTGGAGTGATAGAAATGCGAAATTGTCTGTTAAAAAAGATACTACGATTACAAAATTACAACTCGAAATTGAAATGGTTACAAAAGAACGAGACAATTTAAAAGCTGAAAATTCTGAATTGAAACGAGAAAAGAGTATGATGATTGGATTCATTTTATATAAATTAAAGGATAATATGACATTATTAAAACAAATATGTTAACACTTGTAGTTGAAAGATTATTCGTTCGAATACCACGCTAATTGTGTTTCTAATCCTCTAAAAATAAAAAAACCACTATAAAACAAATACAGTATTACCTTAAAAGACTTTTGGCGATTGGTTTCTGTTCTGCATAACATTTCAAACATGTCGGCATTATTTAAACCCTTTACACGACTGGTTTCTTTTATGCATAACGTTTCAAACACTGAACAAACCAATACGGCATTCGACGATTGGTTTCTGTTCTGCATAACTTTTTAAATAGGATAAAATTTTCCCCCACGCTTTTTTAAATCATTCGGGGGGGTTTTTTTTTTTTTTTTTTTTTTTTTTTTTTTTGTAAGTTTGGCAGAGTCACGTTGCAAGATTTACAGATTAAAATAAAAGCACATGAAATGCTTAGATTTGAAACAAATAACAAAATAAAAAAAAAATTAATAATTAATAATTTTCAGTTTGGTTCATTAGATATTTTAAATTTCGCCATCTTTGGAAGTTTTTTTAAATTTCACCATCTTTGGAAGTTTTTTTAAATTTCACTATTTTTGAAAGTTTTTTAAAATTTCACCATTTTTGAAAGTTTTTTAAAATTTCACCATCGTTGAAAATGTTTTTTAATTTCACCATCTTTGAAAGTTTTTTTTAATTAACCATCTTTGGAAGTTTTTTTTTAATTAACCATTTTTGAGAGTTTTTTTTAAATATCACCATAATTGAATGTTTCTTTTTAAAATTAACGTCCTTGAATGTTTCTTTTTAAAATTAACGTCCTTGAATGTTTCTTTTTTAAATTTGTCGTTTCTTTGGAGAACCTTGGGTGAAATGTTTGGCAAATATTCACATTTGCAATAAAAGTGGAAAATTAAAAGACGTGGTCGGTGTTTGGATACATTTGCAAGTTGACAGATTTTTTAATTTCTAGTATTGTAATCTTT
Source organism: Argiope trifasciata (assembly GCA_026543055.1). Lineage (NCBI taxonomy): Eukaryota > Metazoa > Arthropoda > Arachnida > Araneae > Araneidae > Argiope > Argiope trifasciata. The sequence continues at coordinate 19,388 of JAPMOQ010057582.1, read as the reverse complement.
AAATTGTCTCTTTCCCTAGTCGTCGTGTCCGATTGGGATTTCAAATGGTCAATTTCAGTTTGTAAACTTGCATTTTTCGCTTCTGAAATTTTAAATTTCTCTTCCAGTTGAAAATGTTTAGTTTCGAAACGTTTCGTCAAAAAGGGTATCCCATTGCTTTAAATAATTTATTAGTTATTGCTCACAAGTGTGAAAATTGTCCATCTTATTATTATTATTAAAGCTAACCTTGGATAGGAATAAAAAAATAATAATTATCAACGGTTTTATACTCGCACGAGGGTGGGTGGATGTTTACAGATTAAATTTCTCGAATCTGATTTGATAAATGCTGCACGTATCACGTTTATAACTCCGCCCCATATGGCTATATTAACGAGTCGAGGTTTTCAGTTCATTTGCTACTTGCAAACGAAAAGGTCGTTTTGTGACTCTTTACTCGATTGTGCATGTGTGTGTGTGTGTTTTTCTAGTGAGAGATTATTATTATTATTATGGCGTCTAAAGGAACCGATTGTTTTCCGAGCCGAGTGATCAAGAAACCCGAAGAATGGTGTAAATACGATCTGAGTTTTAATGCTTAGAGACAAACATTTCCTGTAAATTCTCAAGCATTCGTGTCGGCGATTGCGAGTTATTCCAACCCGTATAAAAAATTTACTATCATTTTTATGAAAAAATTGAAAATATTCGAGAGAACGAAATCAGAAATTTACAAGCAATAGAGATGGTTTCGGAGGTGAGACCGATTAGCTGGAGCAACGTTGTAAGAAAATTTCAAAGGCCATTAGTGAAATCTAAAAACTGTGACCAGAAAATGTGTTTTCGATACAGGAGCATGTTCCTGGTAAAATGTTATTTTACGTTTGGCTTTCGAACCGTCAAAGAAGACGAATATCATTTGATCCAAACGGGAAAAAATCCAATCTTGTTTTAAAACAACGACGGTCCGGTGCAAAAAGTAAAAAAGACGTGCCGCAACTGTTGTTGCATTTGTCACAGGGCCTTTTTGAGACATTTATTCTCGAACCGGATACGTTGTATTACGTTGCGAGAGAAACAAATTACGTTTTGATGGCATCTCAGAAATCTCTTTTTGCCATCGACGTGGTGAGCAAAGAGCCCTTCAAAGTGCTGAGAAGACAATTTGAATTTTTCAAAGTGAACGAGAAAATGAGCCGGGGCAACAAAAAATCTGTTGTCGATGATTTCTTGCCACCAGCAACACCGGCCATGCATCAAATGATGGATTTTTACTCGGAAGAAGAGGAGGAGATTCCAAATGACTATTCGCCCGATGCAAAATCTTTTTTCGACACGAAAAAAAAGAAACGACGCGAAAAAAGATATTCCGAGGGTTTTAAACTACCGTTTTTGCCCTCGACGTCAAAAAGTGTCGTTTCTTGTACTTATGCATCGTCGGATGCATCGAGAGTGGAATCTCGAGAAACAGCTTCAGAAACGAGCTTTGACTCTTTTGTTGTGCCTGAAGCTAGTCGAAACGTTGCTTCAGAAACGAGTTTTGGTGTCGAAGAAACCGAATCACTCGAAACGGTTGCTCGGGAATCTAGTGTTGGTGATAGTGTCGAACAAGCACAAACTGAATCATCCGAAACGGATTTTGTTGCAGCGGAACCTAGTTTTGGCGAAATGCAAACTGAATCGACCGAAACTAGTTTTGAATTTGTTGCTCGGGAACCTAGTTTTGGCGAAACTGTGCTACCTGAAACTAGTTTTCCACAAAATGTGTCGACGAGCGAGAATTTTTGTGAAACTGTGACACAAAACTTTAATTTCTCAAACTTTGTCGAACCACCGTCTTGCAGTGGTCCATCGAACAATGTGAATGGGGTTTATTACTTGTACAAACCCTTAACACCCTATGCACAACCACTGCAAAACGAGTAACAACAAGATCATCATCGGCAGCAGCAACAATTTGAAAATTTTTCTTTCGAAACCAGTGACTCTGCGAGTCTGAAAGATAGGGATTTAAATATCCCTATCGAAAATACATCTATCGAAATGCCGACTCAATTGCCGGACGATAGACACTTGATAGATGCGATAAAAGATTGGTTGCAAAGTCCCAATTTCGATTTTGTTCAACATTTGCAACCAAATCTTTCAGACTTGTCACTGGATTTATTACCAGATATTTTTGACTAATGTGTTTTTGTAAAATGTATAAACAAGTAGTATCATCCATTTATTAATTTATTTATTATTTATTATTTCATTTATTTATTTCATCATGTGTATATATTTTCATATTTTCCTTATTTATTTGTAATTATATTTTGTATATATTGTACATTTTATTGAAAAAAAAAATTCCATTTATGTTTTTGAAAACAGTTTCTGTATTTTTACCCGTAGAGTGATTTCGTCATTTTTTAAATTGGCTTTTTTTAATAGCAGAGCAATTAAATTTATTTAAACAATTTGAGAAAAAGATTATTTAATTTTGAAACAAGATAAACAAATGTGTGAAAAATATTATTGCATAGATTGTAATGATGTCATTTCTTTTAGGAAATGTAATCGATATAAATGTGAGTTGAAAGAAAAAGGTATTAGATGCATCAGTTGTTCAAAACATAAAAAAAAGAGAAAGTTTGAGTACAGACACAGAAAAATAGCAATTGAATAATAATTTTAACAATTTCAAAAATATTTGTAATAATAATATTATAAAGACGGGGTAAAAAATTACTTTTTAAAAAAAGTGTTTAATCCTTTGCTATCCATCTGCCGTTTTCTGAAGAATAAAAATTTTTGTGACCCTTTTGAAAAACATTTCCACTTGGAAAAATCTTTTCAAAAGGTCATTTTTTAAATTTTAATTTTGAGTACAGACACAGAAAAATAGCAAATGAATAATAATTTTAACAGTTTCAAAAATATTTGTAATAATATTATCATAAAGATGTTATAAAAATTACTTTTATAAAAAAGTGTTTAGTCTTTCTGTCTCCTGCCGTTTTCTGAAGAATAAAATTTTTTGTGACCTTTCGAAAGACATTTCCACTCGGAAAAATCTTACAAAAGGTCATTTTAAAAAATTTTTTACTAAAAATACAATGTAGGTGCTTGACCGTTATTGAATGTTTTAAAAATTACAGTCTTTGGGTATTTTTTTGTAAAAATAATGGTATTTTTTTGTAAAAATAACCGTCTTTGGGTATTTTTTTTTTGAAAAACAACCATCTTGAGATATTTTTTTGTAAAAACCGTCTTTGGGTATTTTTTTGTAAAATAACCTTCTTTGGGTTTTTTTGTAAATATACCGTCTTTGGGTATTTTTTTTTGTAAAATAACCATTTTTGGAATTTTTTTAATAAAACAACAGTTTTTGGGATTTTTTGTAAGATAACCTTTTTTTTGGATAAACGATTAAAATTACGATAGAGATTAACCGATAAAGTAATAATCGATAACCCAACAATGAATTTTAAATCGATTTAAAATTAATCAACACAATTAAATCGATTATTTTATATCGATAACCCAAATTGAAATTTAAATCGATAATGTAATTGATGCAATTGTATCGATAATCGCTTTTTTGTAATCTTGTAAAAATCGGGTAGGGTACCGGTGCTCAACTTATTTTGTGACCGACTGTAGTTCAACCGATAAACACTTTTTAGCAATCTTTTTAAAAATCGGGTAGGGTACCGATGCTAAACTTATCTTGTGTCCGACTGCACCATATTAAAGAGACCATAAGCTTTTCTAGATTTGAATAATACAGTAGTAAATGTTATTTCAAAAATTACTATGTCTTGCTTGAAAGGATGAAATATTTTAAATATAGCAATATAGATTTTACTATTACAATATCAAAAAGTTTGATAGCAATATAGCTATTGTTATTGTTTAGATAAATAAATGAAGGAAAAGTTAACTGTATCCGTTTCACATTGTAAATACGAACTGAAACCACCTTAACGAGAATTTCATTACGCATTTTACCATTGGATCAGCTGGGATATGCTGTCTGTTGTCTCTTCATGAAAACTTGCTGGAAGTAGGAATTTAATAGTTTTATGTTATTTTAAGGAAATTTCTTTATAAGATGAAATATTGTATATGAATGAATTTGGGAGAAAAAGTTTTTAATCTATCATTTTGATTAATACCAATGTTATATTTATCTCTATAGGTAATTGTTAAAAAGGAAAATTTCTAATTTTCTTTCGTTTAATTTTATTTCTGATGTTGATATATTTCTTTTCTTTGTATAATTTTAACATTTGGAATATTTCGTATTTAATATGTGATGGTATTTTAAGCTTACTGAGTAGATTGGCAAGTAGTGTAATTTTGTTGTTAGTATTTGAAACTATAAAGGGCTTGTCTCAAGGTGAAATATCGTCGTTACGAAAGTGACGTCACTTGAGCATTTGCTGTCTGGTAAACCTGGAAAAGCAGGTTTACAAGTTGGTATTCACTGCTTTCACTAAGTGAATATCTGCAGTTTTTCATGCCATAACTCGTGGATGCTCGGTGCCAAAAGGGATTTTTCTGAAACAGCGTTATTATGCATCATCCTAGGTACAGTGCTAAAAGGAAAAGAGAAATCCTAAAAAAAATTGTCGCGGAAATGGCTGCTTAGACGCAGGCAGAAAGGCTTCTATGAAAATTAAATTAGCTAGCATTTTTTATGCAAATTGTTTCATAATTTTAAAGAATGATGCAGCTTTAAAATGAATTTTTATTATCTTTGCTTAGAAGAAGCACTATCCTTGCTTATTTGAGTAATTTTTAAATTTATTTATAATCAATACCTAAGATATGCATTCCAGATTTGTCTATTGATTAATTACTTTGAAGGAATTTAAATAATTTGGCTATTATAATACCATGTTATAACAATGTACAGCTCAATGATTTCTGTTTCAAGAAATACAGGTATTTTTATTGAAAACAATTTCCTTATTATATATATATATATATTTATTATTTTCGATTTCATTGCTGTGTGGATGTTTCACTTTTTTTTTCTGTTTCTTTATCTATCAATTTTGAATCATAAAGTTCTTTAAGAACATAAAAGTGTTTCTCTGTATATCCTGTTTAAACATTTTTTTTTTATTGGTGATTAAAAACTGTTTAGTATCTAGAATATTTCTGTTGAATAAAATTGATTTCATCATTTAATTTAGCATTGTTATGCTATGTTTACATTATTTTCAAATGTATAGAATAATAATTTTTAGCAGGTGATTGCATTGAAACATCCATTTGATCGAATTTTTTTGAATAATTATTCATGTGTATTTTATCTATTTGTAACGTGTAAATAAAAATTATAAATTTGATTTCGCTTGCTTGTGTTTTAAGGATTTCTACAAATAAAAATGAAATAGATAACTGATTCATATGTTGTGTAGATTTAAATAATGGTATCTATCTCTCTTATATTATACTAGCCGCCTTTGGCGACCAGCAGGTTCGCCATGTGTAATGCGTTCTAAAATTTTCAATTAAATCACATATTCATTATCCTTGAATTAATTTCAGGCATTGATTCGCCTGAAATTAATATTTTCTTTAAGATGGATGGAAAGTTCTAAAAGAACATGTTTACCTGATAATATTCTTTAATTTTATAAATCAGTTTTAATTATCGGTTATGCTTCCAAAATATAAAAAATGCTTTTAAACAAAGTGAAAAAGGGAAAAAATTTATTGAATGAATGATACAGATATTGCAAACAATTATAGAAATGTGCCATTGAATCTGGATTTCAATGCATATCCTGTCTAAATTCAATCAGGCTTATTGTAAATAAAGATTTGTTGAATTAACTATCACATTTTATATTTATTTTATCCAGTCACGTGCTAAAAGTTTCATTTTAGATTTATTTTGCAATGATAGTTTTTTTTTTATTCGAACTTCCGGCATTCTTTTATTTTATCCAGTCACGTGCTAAAAACATGATTAAAATATTTATTTAAAAATTTGTTATAAATAAAAGTTTATGTTATACATTAAAACAGATACCGTTAGAAAGCTAATTTTTTAATCTTTGAATTGATGTAAAAATCATGTTAGTGCGATAATATTTTTGGAAGTTATAGCGGAAAAATGTCAAAATTTTGCTTAAATTTTAATTCAAATTCTAATAAATTCGACAAAAGGGTCAGAGATGCACATTCCCAACCTCCAAGGTGTACATGTACCAAATTTGGTAGCTGTAGGTCCAACAGTCTGGTCTGTAGAGGACCAACACACACATTGAGCTTTATTATAAGTATAGATAATTTGAAATTGCTATAATTTATTCCATATATACAAATTCGAGTTTCACGTTCTTTTTTCTGAGCGAACTGACAGTTTTAAAGTCTCAATATAAATAAAAATACATACATAAGAAAAAAATAATTTAATTAGTAAGCTTAAAAATGTTGTCTTATTTTGGAGAAATCATTATTTAAAAGAAACTATTTATAAAATTCAACATTTAAATATTATACACAAAAGAACATGTGTAATTTTTCAAAAAACACTTCCATAATCATTTGTCAAAATGATCCTTTGAATAATAAAAAAAGGGAGTATGGGAAAGGAAAGAATAAAACAGTATTAAACTAATTAAAAAACAATTATATTGAAAATACCAATTAAAATTTAATATAATGAATAAAATTAAATTACTATGAAATATTGGAGAATGCTCTTTTGGAACTTGCTGATAAATTAAGCCAGTGCAATGAAATTCCATTGCTTTTAGAAATTCCTACTTCTCTTAACATTTATTTTTAATGAAAAAGTTGTTGAATTAGTTAGAAGCTCTGCTTTAATATTTAAAGTTCTTAATATAATTAATATAAAATGGATAGTAAGATGAAACAAGCTGTATATTTATCAAATTTTAAAATGATTTTTCTTTGAATGTTTTTTTTACTCCTAATAGTATCGATCTTAATGTCATTTATTGTCCCATTCAACTGGTTGTAATGGTTATTAAAATTTGTAACAATAAATTCAGTAAAAAAATAAATAAATAAATAAATAACTTTTTTACTATTATTATTTTTATTGTTAATCTTTAACAACCAAAAACATTTTATACTACATTTGTGTTAGTATTTTATAAATTTCAATAAATTAATCGTATCCCATCGATGTTAAATTTAAAACAAAAGTATATTGAAAAACTTTCATGAGTGGGTTTCCTTAATTAAGCATAACAGGGTGTATGGCATCATGCAAAGTACTTAAATTTGAACATCATTTTTAAGTACCTTAAAAGTGTTTGTTTGAAAAAGTTTTAAAAAAATTGAGGAAATTCATAGTCTTGCACTAGCTTCAAAAGTTACTTTTTCAAAAAGATTTTGAAGCTTTTTTTTTTTAATTCTGCCAACACCATTTCCAATATATCTTCCCCCACTTTAGTCTGGCAGTGTCTTTTGGAAGGAGGACCTTAGTTAGAAGTGCCTGGTGTTGCAGATCTTTTAAGTTGAGTGCTTAACGAAGATTCTGGAATGCACTCCGCATCCAAACACTCTGGCCTGAAGCTTTCATCTGTTTCTTTCATAGAAATCTAAAGAAAATAATATTTTCACTATACATTGAAATATTAATCAAAGAATACATTTAAATTGGCATAAAAATTCCTGTGCTAAGAATAAAAGTACCACCCAATTCCTTTAAGAGATTATATGGTTAATTAATGCTATGATCACCAATGATGTATTTAATAAAGTTCAAATACATTAGGTGTTAATTAGTTATCTATATTATTTCAATTCACCCCTTGACAGCTTTATTGTTCAATTTTAAAAATTAAAGGTAAATGATTAAGCCTAATTATCACTAAATATACATACATAAGTTATTCATAACTAATAACATATGTTATTCTCCAACTAAATAAAAGCATGATGGTAGAATTAAAAACATCTTTGCAAAATATATCATTGGTTCAAAACATCCAATTTCATTTGTGAAGGACGTATCCAAATTGGATTTGGATGAGCCAGCTTGTATAGTATCTCACAGGAACTCACTCTTTGATAATGCACCTATTTTGGTGTAATATCTAGAGCTGCTGAGCCGGAAGGCAACTTTGCTTTTTTCTATTCCCTCTGAAAATATGTTCTTAACCCACACAATTTCTTGAAAAGTATTTCTTCAATAAAAAAGAATTTAGTATTAAATATATATATTTCATTATATAAATGTGTGTGTGCATTATAATTCACTTTACGTTGCAAAATATCAGTAATGCAAAAGAAAATAAAAAATTACAAAATATCAAATTTAATTTTGTATAATTTGATTTGTAAATGAATGTAGAATAAATTCTTAAATTGGTAAGAAAGTACTTCTGCATGTTAATACACATTTGAAGTGAAACACAATCACAAATGGAAATTAATAAGGAATAAGAAAGTCATAAGTTAGGAGCTAACTGGCCACATTAGCCATCTTGTCTAATTTAATGAATTACACATTTATATAACCTATACATGGCTCAATATAGTTAGTAACTTGCAATCCAACTTTTAAAACAATTGATAAACTTCTTTATGTGTTTCATATTTTAGCTGGGATTAAAAGAAATGCAAGATAAAACAATTCAACGAAAGAGATTAATATTTATAATATGTTTTACATGTACAAATAAATTTTATCTAGAATTTTTTGTACATACTTAAAAGAATTTTAAAAATTGATTAAATGTTCTCTCTACATTAACATAAAATGTATTCGCATAAAACATTTTTTGATCACATCATACCTGGAAACGTAGGATATTTCACCTACTTTATGCTATGTGGTCCACATGCTCGAGCCATCTTCGAATCATCTCAATTCTTATTCCATCGTACTAAGTCTTTATGAAAGTTTTTTTAAAAAATAATATTGTGGATCCTATTGAGCCTGCTTCTTGTGAACAAGGTCAATGTGAGCCGACTTTCTCAGCTGACCAAAAAAAATTTTTTAACATTTTTAAATTTTCAGAGCACTTACAACATGTTAATAATTTGATAGCGAGGTTAAAAGTGGCAGAAATAATCAAACTATTTACCCCCAAAGAAAGAGGAATTTGATAAAAACATTGCTAAGAATGGAATTTGCTAATTACTGTTTACCAATAAGTTGGCTTCAATCACAGCGTTCTTGGCACATCACATCACTATCGAAGTTCTACATGATTGGTTGAATTTCGTTTGCAAACAATATGTCACTGTCAGCATTTTCAGACTTGTTAAAAAAAAAGTTGTCCATCATCGAAAAACTTGCTTGACCAGTTCTTGAGGGTAGAAATGGAAACTTGCTGGCGATATTTTGCTGTGTGATTAGGCTTTAAGAAAATGGGACAAATATGGATTTATGCATATATTTTTATTATTAACTTAAGTTTTCATTATTTGGTTTCCAGTCATGTATTTCAAGTTTGATAAGTTATTTTCATTGCTTATTATTAATTTTTGTGTTCCGTTTAAAAATGTAGAATTAAAAAAAAAATTTCTTAGATGGTTTGACTAAAATTTTATGAAAAAATTTAAATCTAATATTATTGTTTGAATTTTTTCTAAAATACAACCGAATATATTATTTTGGAGCATGAAATTGCTCTTATTTTTATATTGTAAGTAAAAATAATTTAAATATTTTCAAATATTTATTTATTTTACTATTCAGCTTGTGATTACATGAGTGGAAAAAATATTTTATGACATAATAGACTTAAAATGAATTGTATTTCCCTCTTTCCTTTTTTTTTTTTTTTTTTTTCTCTTTTGGAAAATAAAGCATAAGTTTAATTTAGGAATGGGGTACAGACCATATAAAGAATTCATTTTATTGTTACCTTTAAGAATAAATAAATTCTCATTGAGTGTTTGTAAAATCTGTATTATCTTAATAATTTTGTTTTGTAAAAGTTTTTTTGGCAAGGGGGAAAATCCTTATGGTTAGTTATGCTTATTTTTAAAACCCCAAAAGCAATTGCAAATGCCTTGAAAATTTTTAGTACTGGGATTTTCTTTAGGTTTTTATAAATTGAATAAAAATTTATGTAAATAAATGATGAAGTAATTTAAAATTCTAGGTATTTTAATGTAAATATAATATGCTTTATTTTTAAATTCCTTGAATTCAATTTTTATTCTAATACTTCTTTTGTATTTTTTCAGCTTCATTTTGTGAAAATTCCAGAAAAAGTTTATGAATCTAGAATATTCATTTGTTAACACATTCTGAATCAATGGAAATAGTTGCAGATGAAATGAAATATTTATAATTCGTGTGCATATCTTCAGAAAGAATTTTCTTGACTGAGTGAAGATTTTGACAAAGAATTACAGAAATATTTCTCAGAAACAGATTTCTTCAATTTTCTGATAAAAGGGAAGAAAGAAACAAATATTCCACCAAAATATAATGGATAGGTAAGTAAAACTTTAATTTTCCCTGAGTTATGTATACATTTATTGCAGTAGTAATATTAAATAGGGTTGCTACTGGTAAATCAAGAGTCCTATGGGACAATTTAGTCTCTTGGTTCTCTGTTGTTTTTGTTAGATTTCGCTATGGGTATTATTTCCTTTACTCTTGATGGTTAGAATGTTTTGTAATTTGTTTACTTTTGATATTGCCAAATTTAACTCACTTAATCTCCATGTGATGTGTCTGGTAAACCTTTTATATAGTGGTATGCACAGGAGTGAATTTTTTATGACGACTCATGCCTTTCTTGAAGCGAAGCATAATGTACCCCTTGAGTGTCTCGCCAATATGGCAATCCAACAGAATGTTCTTTTAGCAACCCTAATTCTGTTTTGTTTACTACTTTTTACAATAGTTGAGCTGTAAATGAACTACAACTATTCTATGAAAAATGTTAACTAAAAAATATAGATTAATGATTTTAATTTTCTTTATTATAATTGAAATTTTTTACAATTAATAAGCAATACAATTCAAAAGAATGGATATATATATAAAGTTGATAGAGTTAGGAAAGGATGCTTGTTTATATGTACTGTTCCTAGGTAAAAGTGAAGAATAGTGTGCCCCTAACTGCACCAAGGATGCCAAGTTGCCTATAAAGATGCTGACAAAATAAACAAGCACTTCTATGGAACAGTTATGGTTCCCACTTTATGCATTAAAACTATGATCTTAACTGATAAGTATTAGAATTTGGATTTTAATTTGAGATTTATTTAATCTGTAATTAAAATTTTTATTGTAATTTTTTTCAACTTTTGGGATCATAATCACTGATTAAATTTTGTAGAAGTTTTTTCAAACTGGCTTCACTAGTCTGTAGTGTAAAAAGCAAAATTTAGAGCATTTGATGAAGAAGGCGCTGAGCAGTATTTATTATCTTAAAAAATATCCTATGGATTCGCTACTGACAGCAGCAGGAATTCTGTAGCTTCACTGGCACATTGAACATTAGGTCTGTGGTGATAACAGGAACAGTACATATAAACAAATGTCCTTTCCTAAGTTCATAAACACTGAAATGTATGTATGTATATATATATTCCATTCACCCTTGTTCCATTCTTCAGATTCAAAATATATGTACCTGACATACATTCTTGCACAATTGCCTACATAACAAATTATTAATAGAAGGAATGTTAAAGCTGCAAAAGAATTACAAGAACTGTGAAGAATTCCATGTCATCTGTCTTTTAATGTGAGAACACAGATCATAACATAAATTACGATTTCGGACGATTTTTCTAACCGCGTACTAACAATTGAAAATAAGTATTTCATATATGCATTCACATAAAAAAAATGGAATTGTATTTATTATTTATTGTAACAAAAACTCCCAATTATAATGAAGAACAAAATTAAAATCCTTAATCTATATTTTTTATCATTTTTAATTTAACATCTTACATAAAATGGTTGTAGTTCATGTACAGCTCAACTGTTGTCAAAAGTAGTAAGTAAAACAGAATTAGCATTGCTAGAGGAACGTTCCATTAGATAGCCATATTGGTAAGGAGAGACTCGTTGTGCACACTGTGCTTCACTTCACCCCTGTTCCTTTTATCCACACAGTCTTTATGTTCTATGTGCTAGCAAGACTACTTAATTCCTCTCCCATCGGTAGCAAAGACATCCATGTTTTTTTTTAAGTTAAAAACTTCTGCCAGGGGATTTTTTCAGATGCTGACAGGCTCTTTACACAACTGACCAGTACATCTGGTTTGAAAAACTTTTACAAAATTGTTAAGATAAGCAGCAATTATGGTCCCAAAGGTTAAAAAAAAATTTGAAAAAAGTCTCAATTACAGATTAAATAAATCTCAAAGTAATATCAAAATTCTAATACTTATCAGTTAAAATCATAATTTTAATGCATTAAGTGTTAACCGTAGCTGTATCATAGAAGTTGTGGTGACATCTTAATAAACTAGTAACTGCCACTAAACATTGGTAATCACTTTTGTATAGGGTATATGTTACTCGACTGCTAATCATAAGGTCACATGTTTGATTGTTGGTAGAATTCTACTTCCACATTGGCACAGTTCCAGCCAACAGTATCGCCAGATTAGTGACCTCAAATGGTATACCTTCAAACAGCTGTCGTAAAACCATCTACCCATTGCAAACACAACCAAAGCAAAGTTGTCTAATTCACTTGATGCATCAACAACTCTCATACACTTGCCATTACACTGGGTGCTATAAATCGTTCATCTCTCCACTGATTCACTGGTAGGGGAGTATTGTGGTGACATCTTAATAAGCCAGTAACTGCCACTAAAGATTGTCCATCACTTTTTTTTAGGGAATATGTTACTTGGCTGCTAATCGTAAGGTCACAGGTTTGATACTTGGTGGAATTCAGCCTCCACATTGGCACAATTCCAGGCAACATTATCTCCAAAAAGTGTTTGTTTATTTTGTCTGCCATCTTTATAGCCAATTTGACTTTCTTGCCGCAGCAAGGGGCACACTATTCTTCACCTTTACCCTTGCTTTTGTTTTGGGAAGTATCACTACACTTTATGGACAAGCTGAATATTTTTAATACAGAATTTTTTTTAAATTTCTGTTTCATGAATTAACTATTGATCCATGCGACAGTAAAAAAACTCTGAAAAGAAAAGAATAATATATGGCATATATAAATTAACAAATTAAAAAAAATAAAAGGAGGATCGTCATTTCGACTGCATGATTTACTTATATTTCAAATACTTTCTTATCATACAATTTGGAATGAAACTAGGAAATTATAAGGATGAATTGAAAATGAACTGATTATTTTAAAATGTAAAGAAATAAGTTGATGAAAAAAATTATATTATTACTTAATTAAAAAATCAAATAAAATATATAAAATTGAAAGTAATAGATAATATTAAAATTACTCATTATTCTCATTTTTTAATGTTTAATTATAAATTTAATATCTTGAACTGTATATATTTTTTTAACTATGAAGTCTATATAATTGTACACTATTTAAACATAATACTGTAATCTTACTAATTAATAGAATCTTTAGTAATTTCATGTTACCAAATAGTTACACTAACATAACTATTATTCATCTAAAAATATTCATTGGTATAAGTATTATTTCCTAGTATAATAAAGAAATATTCCTTAAAAAATTATTTGAACTTGAAGAGTTCGCTTTTTTTAAAAGTAAAATATTTCATAATTCCACATAAAAAATAAGGAAGCCCTTAGAATCTCCTTTTATTCCATTTACATCGATAGATCCTGGAAGGCTCCTAGGCAAAAGTAGTACACTATGTAATTAATTTTAAAATAATAATAAATATTACTGATAATACACTGAACAATTGATAAATTTATACATTTTTTTCTCTCACTCAACATCTGTTATATGAGGACATCATAGTATTTAAAATATTTTTTTTACTCAAAAATTAATTATATTAATAAATTGGTCAGATGAAGGAATTCTCTCTTTTTCTTTTTCCCCTGACCAAATCATAAATTGCATTCCATACACGATAAAAGGGTGGGAAGTAGAATCTTCAAAAAATTCTTCTAAAAAAATCAATAAATAAATATACTAAAATTCAAATTATAATAAATATTTTTAGTTTTTACTTTGAAATTTCAAAAAAAAAAGTTTTATTTCAAATTTTCCTCCAAATCCGTTTTTATTTTTATATTTAAAAATTTTTTATGGCATTTTCCATTGGGTAATCCCCTTTTATAAAGACAGCAATTTAAGCCATTAGGGTGTGTCTCTTGATTTTTTTTCAGTAGCGCCATCTAGGGTCGAAGGTACTAATTTGCCAAGCACCCATCACAATCTTTTTTATGTAGTAGACTTAATTCAATCTTCTACAGATCATAATTTATAATGGAATCAGAGAACAATCACCTCTATACCAGTGATATTTTTCCAAATCTAAGATAGATGTATATAATTAACATAACCACCAATTTAGTAGTCTCATACTGACCAGCTAGTCACTAGAGTTGGCTTTCTAATATTTTGCTGCTAAATAATGGGATTAATTGTCTATACCCTATGTATCCATCGAGAAGAAAACACACCTTCAATAAGGATAAAGGATGGGTGGAATGTTTATAATCCTACCTCCTCCTTTAAATGGTGTGAGAAAAAGCTCCTTGTACTCACCCTGATTTGAAAAAGTCAATAAAATGTTTCAAATTGTTTGTAATTCCCAGATCATTTTCTGATATATGATTTTTAAGAGGAAAAAATGGAATTAGATTTGATTAATTATTCCTGTAAACATATCAGGTGAAGTAAATTCTATCAAAATAAGATGTTACTTTTAATATCTTTAAACTGGTTAAGTTCTATTTATTATTTAAGGTAATGTTTTTATAATATCTTTTAATACAAAAATTGTCCAGAATTTTTTAAAATTACATATTACTAATTAAGTAATTTACATAGAAGTAATCTAATTCACACTAATGATTTCCTTAGATTATATCTAAATTATTTCATTTACATTATATTTCACTGAAGAGTGAAATAACCTGCAAACATTCAATCCCCCCCCCTTCCCACTTTTTCTTTATGAGAGGCTAGCCATCTTTGTTGACAGTTGCTTTGCCATTATCAATGTTTGTATAAAATCTTACTTACATACTGCTTTTTTTTTTTTAACCAGGTCTTCCTCGGGGATATCTTCAAACATTGATGCATATATAACTCATACTATTTTAGAATCCTTACATCACTCATTCCATTTTGCTATGCACTTCCTAAATTTTCTACCCTTTAATTAACACATTCAATTATGCGACAGGAAAAGACAGCTGCCATCATTATTTGATTTGAAATTAAAACCTTAATTTTGAGAAAACAAAATTTTATGATTAACGTATTTCATACTAGAAACTATTCAGCATGGAAAAAAGAAGCCAAATCCTTCTAGTTTGTTCAAAAGCAATGGTGTAAAAATAAATATGTCAATAAATAAAAGCTAGAATGAAATATTAATAACAGCAATGAAGATGACTCAAATTTCCCTTCTACCATAAAAGTTGTTGTAAAACACTAAAAGTATATATATTTTTAAAATTAATTTGGAATAGAAAAAAATTATCTTTAAAAAGATAATGTTTTGCATTTTAAGTCATTATCTTATGTTAATGTAAAAATTATCATTGTGTCAAAATATTTTTTGGAATTATTGAAGGGAAAATGACCAAATTTCATTTATTTTTAATTGAAATTGATTGTCAAATTTAGAAATATTGAATTAGAAATTTGTATTGGTGATTTTGAAAATGTTTTTCCCAATTATAATTTTTTTTTCTCTTTTAAACAAATATTGGACAGATCCATTTTAAACATGTTATATAAGGATAATTTTAAAATCAATATCCTTTTTTTTTTCAGCTCTTCTGAGGATTTAAGAGAATGTGATGTACCTTCAAGTACTAAAGATGAAATTATGTGTCTTGGATATCCAAGTTTAGAGAATATTTTCGAAAAATACAGTTACATGATGTCTTATAATTTAAATCGTAAAGTGGCTGATTGGGTTTTGGAGTATTTGACCCCTGCTCAGAGATTTCGTTTTTATTTATCACGAGTTGATGCTACCGAATTCAAAGAAGATAGAGATATCAAAGGAGTAGCATCATTAGAAGACTGCACTGGCTGGCACGAGAACAACTACGAAAGGGGACACTTGGCTGCTGCAGGAAACCATAGATATAATTGTAAAGCCTACTCTAGTACTTTCCTCACCTCCAATATTGTACCTATGGTAAGTCATGTTAATATTTATTTCAATTATCATGAGAGTTTATCTCTTATAAATGATGCAATTATCATAAGACTACTGAAAAATACAGTTGCTTAGTCATTTTAAATGGGAAGTGTTTTTTTCCTTTTTTTTAATCGATAAAAACATTAAAAGATTAAAAATATCTTGAAATTCCTCCTCCCCCTCTTTTAATAAGCAATAATAGATTCATAAGGAAGGTTTTCCTAAGTTCTATTTTGCATGCATATATATATATATATATATATATATATATCAGATTCTTTATTAGAATCATTTTCAATCGAGTAAATAAGGTTATATGAATTTTTATTTCATTTAGAGAACTTATGGCAAAGATTTAGTAGGAAATGAAAATATTCTTCTTTTCGAATATTATAATAAAATATCTATGCTTCATCTTCAGAACTTTATAAACCATCTATTTCTGAATTTGAAATGTTGTAAGTGATATTTAATTGACTAATGAAACATTTTTATACACCTATATAAAGAACTTTAACTGTTTTGAAATTAATTTATGTTATTATTATTGAAAAAGTAGACTGCAAAAATTGTGAAGTAATAATTTCTATCTCTTAGTAAATGGCATGCATATATATATATATATAGATATATACAGTAAAATCTCGGTACAACGAACTTCCCAGGACCGTAAATTTTTTTCGTTCTAACGGAATTTTCAAAATTGAACATAAGAAACAATTAGATTAAGAAATTATCAAAACCAACCATGAAAAACTGCTTTTCAAGAAATTGGATGCTACTATCATCTAAAATATGAAAAAAAGGACTTACCTCTAGGGAAGCAATCACCTTTAAAAAACAGATTGCAAAGAAATAAAAATTTTATTTTAGAAAGTCCAGAATCTTTTTCTGTACAAGGTTAGTCATCACATTAGAAACTAAGTAGTTTTGAAGATGGTGAATGCTTGAAAAAATCAAAAAAGGATTTACCTCCTCTTCTTTTTCATATCTTTATCAAAATCGATGAGCCATTTAGTAAAAATAGATTGCGTCATCCATGCTCTTCTGTTTGATTTGTAAATGCGTGGAAATGATTTACAGTTTTTAAAACATCGAGGTTTTGCGTATTGCCAATGATGAGAACTTTTCGCTTCTCTGTTCCGGATTTGTTACAGCAAAAGAGGGCAGTGATTTGTTGCTTTGAAGCCTTCCCACCAACACATTTGTCACCTTTTAAGGCCAAGGTTTTTCTCGGCTCAAACTGAAAAAAAACTCCAGCTTCATCAGCATTGAACACATCATTTGGGCTGTATTTTTTGATGAGGGCTGCCACTTCTCCTTTTCTCCATTCGTTGACCAATTCCAACGGCGTGTCATTCGCCTCCCCAGATATGGATTTCATAACCACTCCATACCGCTCTCGAAAGAGAATCAACCATCCAAAACTAGCACTGAAGTTTTCTACACCCAGCATCTTAGCAAATTCTAAGGCTTTTTCTCGGATTAAAGGTTTGGTCAGTGGAACATTTCTGGACCGAACATCTTGAAACCATTTGAAAACTGCCTTATCAACATCTTCAAATTGGGCTTTAGGCAACCTTTTTCTTTGAGGCCCAAGAACAGAAGTTTGCAATTGCTTAAAAATGTTTTCACGATCTTTTAAAAAAGTTGACAATGTTGATGGAGAAATGCCATACTTTTTAGCCACCTCACCTTTTTTAATTCCATTGTCTACCTCGGATATGATGTTTTTCTTTTCTTCTAAAGAAAACTGTTTCCTTTTCACAGAAGGAGCTATCACTTATTGAGCTGTAGAGTACGCAGAAACCTTACTTTTCGCAACACTTCTCACTCTCGTCTGACAAACTACACTACACGAAAGGCTAGAGCCTTTTTTTTTATTGAGAATGGAACCAATAATCATTCAGTTTTGTTTTTGCACCACGACAATTTTTTGTTTACTTCTTGGAAAAATCGGTTTTTGTTTGTTAGTTACACTACCTGCCACCAACTTTTATCACGCAGATGCGTACCCTTTCGACCCGGGGAGCAGTAAATCGCAGCACCTGCTTCGGGATATCTGTTTCCTCGGAGATGGTGTGGAACCACCTTGGAAATAAATTGAAAGAAACTGGAAGAAGGTCTGAGTAGTTCGTTATAACGAGATTTTCTTAATTTGATAATTTCGTCATATCGAGATTCATTTAACATGGTTTTAATTTGTTTTTGGTAGGGAATTCTGTAAATTTCGTTATAACAGAAATTTTTGTTGTAACGGAATTCATTTTAATGAGATTTTACTGTATGTATATATATATATATATATATATATATAATATGCATGGAAGAGTATATGCACGATGTAAATTTAATTTAGTGAAAATTACAAAAAATCTTAGATTATGCATGAAAGTTTATAATAATCCTAAATAAAGCAAATAAAAGAAATTAATACAATAATTAAATTTATATTGCTAGTTAGTAAATAATTCTTTTGTATGGATTAAATGGAAAATTGCGTATGAAAAAAACTACCATTAATTTATGAATATAATATGTATGTATGTTATTCGATATTATAATAATCAAGAATATTTCAATAGGGGATTTCTAAAAAAGTATATACTTAAGATTAGCGGGTGGTTTCAGAATTTTACGTCTGTAAAAGGCTGTATATATATTTATTATTCTCTTTATTATTTTTAAGGTTCTGAGATACCTTTTAATATTATATACATTCTTTTTTTTGCTTAATTTCAGTATAAAAAGGTGAATAATGTTCTTCGCAAGATAGAATATCGAGGAAGAAAATTAGTACGTGATTGGGGACCCATACATATCATCACTGGAACAATATTTCGTCCTGAAAGGTTTGTTGCGAAAAAAAGGGTGAACTTTTTATAACTATGGTTTGGCATAAGAAAAAGGGTTCTTTTCACTTTCTTACAGATTAAAAAAAAATTTTTTTTAATTATACTTTTATTTATAAATAATGAAGAATTGTTTTCATTTGTCTGACTGACTATGTGTTTTCTTCAAATCTAAACTTTCAGTATTCTACACATTTTTATAATTTGTTAAATTCCAATCAAGAATATTTAATTGAACACTTTTGCATCAGTAAAAGCATTTTTTGTGGATTTTAAAATTGAAATAAA
>JAPMOQ010057578.1:0-12525 GCA_026543055.1 Argiope trifasciata | reverse complement strand
TTGGAGGTAAAAATAGCCAGTATTCTTTAGAATTCTATGAGAATAGCCAGTATTCTTTAGCATTCTATGAGAATAGTCAGTATTCTTTAGCATTCTATGAGAATAGCCAGTATTCTTTAGCATTCTATGAGAATAGCCAGTATTCTTTAGAATTATATGAGAATAGCCAGTATTTTTACTACATAGTTATGTTAGTAAAAGAATATTGAATTCAAAAATAAATTTTCAATTAAAAAAAAATTATGCAACTAATTGACATGTTTAGGGTCTAAGGGAACACAAAAAGCTTTTTTTAAAATTTATAGTGGACTGCACCAAGCTGGGGGTGGGTGGGAGGGGTGTTGTTTTAATGGATTCCCACCGCTTATCTACGACATATTCTTCGTACGAATAATTAATACTTGTAAATTTGTTTTGTAACATAATTATTCATTTATACAAATACAAAATCATAAGTACATTTTTTTTTTACTTAAGAGTGATATTAATTAGTGTGCTAACATCTACAGGCAATTATTAAAGTTAGAACATTATTTTGGAGCCTTTGGTTTCGATCAGAAACCACCACGCGTTTAGAAATAATTTTTAGAAAATGGGGATTTCACTGTGAAACTACCGCGCGTCAAAGGGTTAAATAATTGTAACAAAATAAAGATTTCGTTCATATGTTCTAAATGAAGAATTTACCTGAAAATTGTGACCTCAAATTGGATCCTGTAATGCCTGTGGGGATATTTCTTTTTGAATCTGAATCTTTTCTGCCATGTATTTCACATGGCAAAGCCAAACACGGTTCTTATATCATAAAACTACCTGATTCTGAATTCACTGCATGAGTGCGTTCCAGAAAATTCGAATTGTTACATTTAAAAATTTATTAACCAATTACCGGACTATGAACCTAGCTTTAAAACCATCACTTACTACTCTTTACAAAATCATTTAAATTGTAAATACCATTCAAAATAAATATGTATCCATCCTGAGTGCACATTTAAATCAATTTCTAAATCTTAACAAAATGTTTTATTTATTTATTTAATTTTAGTTAGCCCTGATAACCATCATTTAGTGATAAGCAATAAATAATAATGGCTAACACAGAATTGTCACAATTCGTGCCAAGGAGGCACTGTTTAGAGAATGTTTGTGCAATTGTTACGAAAGAATTAATAGATGTTTAAATTCAAATTTTTAAAAAGGCTCTGCTCCAGTACACGGCCGGTCCCAAATTTGGTGATAAATGGTAATTTCTGGCTGCCCTAACCGGTCTCATTACTCTACTTTTTCAATCACAACATCTCAAAAACGCACTTTTGGCGACTTCTTAGCTAAACTAAATGGCGCCTATAGGCCGTATACGAGAGCTGCTTTTAAATGCTGAAACAGAAAATGTCAATAATTCAATTGCACAGGAAAATAAGCAGTTTAGGCTTTAAACATTTGTTTTCAAAAATAGTTGAAGAAGTCATTTTTGTTAAAAAGGATTTAACTTGAAACTGACGGATAAGTAGCAGTTGTTTAAACTTGAATCTCATGGAAATTATTATTATTATTTCAATATTATTATTATTTTATTTATTTCCAAACTGCAGATTATTTTCTACAAAAAATATTTTAACTTCTGAAACTAATCGCCAGAAGAATTATTATCTTTTTTTTTTCAAGGAAAAGAAAATAATTCTTAAAATTATGGAGTACATTTATTGTAAAAAATATATATTTTTTTTTATGTGTTATTCACATTATCTACTCATTAATTAAAAATTTCATAGGCAAAATGGACTCTATAACTTTTGCTCTTCGTTTTGCCATGTTCTGTAGTAAATTGGCTTGCCTTAGCTTAACACTTGGCATGCGGCCAACGTATTTTTGCGTTTTCTGCAGTCTGTCATTGGAGCGTGGGTCACGTAAAAATGCGTATTTAGTAAAAATAAGCCCGCTGCCCTTATAAGTTGGCAGAGAAGTATACCCGCATCCCAAGTGTTAATATGACCTACCCTTTAAGTTTATCTAAAATGTTTTAAATCCCCATACATTAGTTTCAACTCATTTTTTCTCATGTTTTATACATTTCCTCAGGTTGGTGGAGTTACGATTGCTTTCAACTAGAAGACATGAAGAAATGTGAAAAAATATTCGCTCTCAGAGATTCAAAAGCATCTCAAGCATCTTGCAGGTAAGAAAGGGAAAATAGTCTTTAAATTAAATTTTATTATTTTAGCTATACACTGTTTTAAACTGATTTACTTCATCAATTAAATATGCCTGTGTGACCGAAAGGGCACCAAAATTTTAATTCTGTCAGGGTAGACTATTAAAATCAATAAATCATGCCAAATTAGTTAAAAATACATTTGATGACATTAAAGGACATGATTTGCACGGGGACAAAACTATTTAGGACAATAACATTCAACATACATACATTAAAATAATACTCGGGGACTACATCATGCTTTACGCTCGCTTCCAAGACAAGGACTGATTGTTTATGACAGCGGCCACTAGAGGGCAGAGGAAAACAGTTACGGTTACACCTGTACTTTAATGCAATTAATAATTCCAATAAAATGTATTCACCAGTTCGTATAAATGTTGAATTGATTAGTAGAATGAAAATTAATTCAGAAGATTGTGAACTCTACATCCAGTTTCATGAAAAGTGGTGGAGGGAGGGGGGAAGAAAGAAATAAGAAAAATAGTAAATACTTTGGATGGAGTTGATATTTTTTATCACCAGCGGGTGACCGAGCTCGGAGAAAACAGGTATCGAAGCTAACTCGAAGATTTAAATTTTCAATTGTGATTTATCAAAACAATACATGCCATAAGAAAATTTGTGAAACCATTGGTGAAAAGATAACCGGTTAAACCTCGGCTTTTCATCGTCCACCAGCAATGTCATGTCTTGATGTCTCATTGGAAATCTGCACTGGTCTCTTCCATGTTTGCGGTCCATGCACGGAGCGCTTGGGTTAATATCACCACACGGGTTATGGATCATCCATTTCGAGATCAGTTCCTTGAGTTCCGGATCATCTTCTGGAAACTTTATTAGTTCGCCATATTGGCTATAGATGGCAGCACGTTACCGTTTGAAACCTATTAGCCATTATGGCGAACTAATAAAGTTTGAAAATATCCTATCTGTAACTCCGAACTGCTTGACCGTAGCGCTTCAAAACCGGTGCCAACCGATTCCTCGTGGCCAAAAACCCCAGACCCCTAAGTTTACCGGAGTTTATTAATTCTGGGGCGATTTTCGACTTGGCAACCATTCCTCGTATTATAGTATAAGATTAGGGATCATACACCTACACGTTCGTTTGGCGAAGAAGTTTCAAGAGTGAAGTGACAATTACCATCGTCATCATGACCACAGTAAAAATTATTGAATTCTACGGACTATGGCTTGGCGTGAGATAGGTAAAGAGAATAGAGAGACTGGATGCCTATGGAGGAATTTGCATCATATTGCCGCATTGAAACGAAACATTGCCGAGTCTGCATAGCTGAATGGTTATGACGCAGGACTCATTGCCAGGAGATCATGTGATCGAATCCCAGTAGACTTAAAATGTGTTTTTCCTTCATTTCGTGTTTCAGAAGATTCTGGACCTTTCTTTAATTCACCAGATAAGTGCTCTGGACTTTTCTTACTGTCTCCAGAAAGGTATTCTGGAACTTTCCCTATTGAGCTGAAGATCTCTCAGTCACAGTGCTCTTAGTTCAGATTTGAGTTAATAAATTGATTTAACTCTACTTCCTGTGTACTCTTGAGTTCTATCTACGTGACAAAATATGAATATCTTTTTTAAAAAAGAAATCAGTAAATGCGACAGGTGAGGAAGTAAACAGCCATATTCCGGTCAACCACTGTGTTGGGACAGGTTCAAAATGAATGTTATGTTTATTCAACAAAAGATACACGAATTGTATTTCTTGATTTTCATCAGACATTTATTGCACCATTTACTGATTTTTTTAAAACCTGATTTATGGTTTGGTTATTCATCGCAAAATGTTCTTTCACAAGCATTATAATTTTTAACACTTTTGTTGAACTTGGCTGGTTTCATATTCATAAAGAAATTTGAAATTTTATAATCGATTATTTCCTGTTACTTCCTGATTTACAAGACTTCTCAGATTTTTAATGGATTTTCAAAAGCTATAATTATATGATACTGTTTTCAGAATTTTGTTAGAAGATATTGAGTTTAGTTGAATTAAATTTCGATTCTATTCCCAAAGTGCCATCTGGTAGAAAATTTGAGAAAAACACAACTACATAATTCCGTAATATTTATGATATTGTACTTTAAATTAAAGACTAAAATAATAGTAACATGGTGTCATAAACTTTCAAATTTTGGTTAACCTATATTTGAGGGTGCCCTTAATTATCGCCAAGTTGTGATGGCGATCAACTGTTTGCACGGTGCACGCAAACAGGCATGACGCCAAACAAAAATCGCCAATTTCACCAAAGGAGCACCCTCAAATATATTTTTACCGTCTGTAACATATGACTCAAATTTTTGATCGAGGTCAACTGCATTCTGTTTTGAATAAAAATCTCTGCCTTAGAAGCTTGAAATTTAAGGCCTTATCACACGGTGAAATTTCGTCAGCACTTTTCCGTTTCTACCCTCAAAAACCGATCAAGCAAGTTTCATAATCGACAACTTTTTCTAACCAGCTAGAAAATGTCGTCGGAAATATTGTCCGCAAACGAAATTCAACCAATCATGTGAAACTTTGAAGTAACGTCACACAAATTACGTCACTTTCGTTGCCGTTTGCTGACGGAAAGTGCTGACGATATTTTGTCGTGTGATAAGGTCTACGAAGTTGAAGCATATTGTTGCTGTTGGTCTTTTTTGATATGACCAATTCATCGACTTAATTGGTTCAACTTTAATCCTGAAGAATAAAAAAATGGTTTAAATTATAAATGTTTTTGAAGTTATGTACCCTTGCTATTTTAAGTTCCTTCATTTAAAACAATTAATAAATTTATATCACTGATAAGTACTATTTTCATTATGTGTTCCGTAGAGAATATGACCGTTTCCGCCATTGCATTGGCGATGTGGTACAAAAGCAGTGTGACAGAGAAGACGTCCTTTCAATGGGCAATTACTTGTTGGACAGTGCTGGAGAAATGATTTGGACTTGCCCCCACCAATCGGAGTCCCAGAAATCGCCAATCGTCGATGAAGGATTCGTAGGAGTGGATCGCAAAGACACCGTCGGACTCGACCAGAACCTACATCCCCACTCCATTCTCCCTCCGCCGCTAGGGAGCGCTCCAAGTAAAATTGCAGTAGAGGAATCGCATCTGAGATCAGTCTACAGTTCTGCCCTTACTGGAGAATCGCCCTTCATCACTGGTAACAGTTATTAGTTTTCTAAAATTTTCAATCAGTGTTTCGAAATTTGACTTTATATTTCGATTGTAAATGAGAAGTTTCGTTGGTAAAAGCACTTCATGTGCTCAAAATTTTAGAGATTTATCTATACTTATAATAACTTATATAAACTCAATATGTGTGCGTGCGTGTGCTGGCGCTCTACTGGCCAGACCGTTGGACCTACAGCTAGTTGTAAATATAACAAACAACTGAACATTACATTTGGATTTATTTTCCAACAAATTTCACTTACGATTCTTTGTTACGAAAGTCAATTCCTGTTCATGCAATATATAATAAGTTCGCAGAAAAACAGAATTTTAATATCCATTCACTTTTAATAAATTTAAAATCATAAATTAAATGAAAATGTTAAACAAATGTACAACTACAGTACTGTCTTACCGTCACGAGAAAAACCCAGAACATGGTTGCCTTAAAGTAGACGAATCTAAGTAAATAGGGAAGTGGGCATTAAAACAAACCACTATATTTGGCAACTAAACGCTCTTCATTAGGCGAAAAATTCATTTCACTTGTGATAATGCAGATATCCGGTTATTGTGATGCCAAGTGAAATACAGTCCTTTCTTTCACCCCTCAAAATGTTAAAGAATATCTCGTTTCCAAGACAACTGACTTACTTTTAGGGTTACTAGGTTTTTTCTTGTGACAGTAAGACAGTACACTCCCAAGTATCTGGCCTAATGTGGCGGAGGGTCTGGCTGGATAACAAAAAGGCCGGATAGGACAGAATTCTATGAATTCATTTTTTTTTTTTTTTTTGCCGACCAATACTAAAAAGCGAAGTTTTTATCCAAAACTCACAGTTCTAATATATACTTTCACAGTTCTTATTGAGTAGTAAGCCTTCCCTTTATCTCAATTTGAACGCAGTTTTTAAGCCCGGTGAATCATAGAAGCAGTTGCTGACAGTATACCATGTTAAAAATAGAAAGCCTTGCATTGGTAATTTATATATGTTTACATACTGCACTGCACATTTCAAAAATTTATCAGAGAAAAAGTAAGTTAAAGGATTTTAACTGCTCACAATTGAAACTAAATTCTGTAACGCCCAACTGAAATGCAGAAAACATAAACAAAATGTTAACATAAATCGCAGGCCTAGTTCTTAAAATAATTAGTTCAAATTGATTTCCATTTTTCTGTGATAGATGATTATGCAGATATGAAAAGTTAACCCTGAGATTAGAGCAAAAACTCTCAACTTTTAGATTTTGAAAAAGTCTTTAATATATGACAATAGATGCTTTACTCATTCAATTACGATAAAAGGAAACTAGTAGTACGATACAAAACAGGTAGAAGATTTGTTACGCTATCAATCAAGTCAAAGTGCGAAAAGGAACTGCAGTGAACTGAGCACAGAATGACGTATTCATTTCGTCAGAGTTTACAGATGATTTAGAAATAACAGTAATGGTCACTTGATATATTGTCTTTTATGTTTTATGTCTGTGTCCAATAAAGAAAATATGCTAATGGAAATGTCTGCTTCAACTGATTCAAAGTGCTAGAGCAGCTGGTAGTTGCTAAGAATCTTTACATAACAAGAATAATACGAAAACTGGATCGTCACGAACCAGATTCTCGGGAATGCACTGTGTTTGTTTCAAGGCGTGTTACTGATAGTCTTTGAATTGATAAAATTAATTTCATAATATTCTAAGCTAACCAATGGTAGGGGTCGATCTTATTTTAACCCACCTTTGGCGACTTTTTCAAAATCTCGCCAAATAATCAGCGATAATGATTTCAAAATGGCAACCCTGACAATATCTGAAGAGAAATGCGGTAACCCTACGGAGCGCTTATTTTGTACGTCCGATTGCTGCGAAGTCTAATACCCACCCGCTAATCAAATACTTTCGATTTGGCAAGATTTTGAAAAATTGGCGAGATTTTGAAAAAGTCGCCAGAGGTGTGCTAAAATAGGATTTTACCAATGGTAGATATGAATACTACAGATACATATACTCAAATATATACATGTATCGTCAAGGATACAAATTTATTAATCGAATTCCCTTTCATAGATTCTTAAAACGGAGTGAAATTAATTTTGTGTTACACCCCAATAATATGTGTTGAGTACAGGAACTTGGAACTTATCTTCCGATCGTAAATTATTTTAAATTTTAAGTATAAATAATTGATTTCAATCAAATTAATAATAACCTGGGAAATGAATTTTATTATATACCTCAAAAGAAATTTATTATTTCTTAACGTTTAAGGCAATTTTTATTCAAATTATTTTATTCATTTCATCTTTCATCCAATATTTGGGTCGATCTTATTTTAGCCCACCTTTGGCGAATAATAAGAATTTTTTGGCGAAAGATAAGAATTCTTTTTTCTTAACCTTTTAATTCAAATACTTTTGATTTGGCGAGATTTTGAAAAAGTCGCCAGAGGTGGGCTAAAATAGGATTTTACCCAATATTTTTATCTTTAAACTGCCATACAACCTTTGACTTAAATATGATAATTATATAAAAGTAAAGAAAAAGGTTTCTTTACCTGGCTAAAATTTTGCTCTAGTAATATACTAAAAATAACTTGCCTCAATTTCCATTTCAAGATTTTGCGTATTTTTCAATCATTATTCAGAGCTCTGAGACTGATGTCCTACAGCTTAAAGTGATAAATGTTTTGGTTTCATATTTTCTTTAGTGATTAAATTCTATTGATATTCTACCAGGAGAGCAAATATCGCAGTCTTAAGCAAAATAAAATCTAGTACAGAATTTATACTACTCATATGAGAAACGTTGAAGAATGGGCCGCGGTAGCCTGGTTGGTAAAGCATCAGTCTCGTAACCGAAAGGTCGCGAGTTCAGTCCCCCTCTCGGCCAAAGACCGCCGTGTTGGCTAATGGCAGTTGGGGCACGTTAAATAGGTCGTGACAGCAAAGTCCTCCAAGTTCCCACAACAAATGATACCTTTTGGAGGTACTGAGTCAGGGATGAGTCGGTCTCTGATTTGGATCTCAATTCCGACTTGCGGACTGACGAATGATTTCGATCACCCCCTAAAAAGGGTTGTACCATGTGTGTTCGAGCAAAGTCGCACTTTCACCTTAACGGTGCATTTTAACAACGAAAAAAGGCGCACACTTCTGCCTTCATTTGAAAGAGCTCAATCTCATTCGGCTTGGTATCACCAAGTGGCATTAAACAGAACAGAATAGAACGTTGAAAAATGGTCTTCTGGAAATTCACTAGTATGTTCATTTCCATTTTGAAAATCCTGAGCTTTGCTATTTTCTTTTACATCTCAACTTTTGGCAGCAGTCAGATTTCTCTTTTTTACCCTCAGGATGCAATGCCAGGGCGACTGAAGAAATGCGTGGCTGCTTGGATCGCCATCAGTATGAAAGGGATCAGGCACTTGGAGCTCGTGATGATGAAGATCGTCTGAGGAAAGAATGTTGGTTAGTACATTCTTCATATCATTATTTGCACATATCATTAGATAAAACACCATCAGTGGCATAGTCTTTCAAAGCATTTTTTCATATTTAATCCTAGAATGCTTGATTTTTTTTAATTTCTCAAACAACAAAAGTGTGTTTTGAATATCTATCAATCCAAAAATATAAAAAAAATGTATGAACTTTACCTACGGAATTCAATGAACCTTTAGAATAAATAGACATTGTATTCAGAGAGCGCCAATGCTGCTACAACTAAAACCCAAATGAACTGTGCAACTTCAAAATAAATATTAGTAAAATTGGAACATTAATAGCCAAGGAGTCAGAATTAATAAAGAATCCGGTCAAAGAACTTTCTCAAGGGTCACCCTCAGACAGGAGATTCAAACCAGAGATTTTTTCTGTGAGGGGTCTGACTTTCGCCCAACAAATTGACCCCTCGTGGCCCGAAAATCTGAGAATATTGATGTTTTAGAGATAAAATTAGTGTCACAAAAGAAAAATACAAAATTTTATCAAGTCAAAAAATGAGCCAAGTCTGAGGGTCTTGGTCCTTGTCTGAGGGTGACCCTTGAGAAAATCCTCAGGCTGGATTCTTTATTACTCCAGATTCCTTGGCTGTTAATGTTTCAATTTTACCAATATTTATTCTAAAGTTATTTTGAATACCTACATATGCACAAAAATGGCTATATTATAAATTAAGCAATATATAAGTGACATAAATCACATTATAAAAATTCTGCAGTAAAAATAAATACTCCTGCCCATCAATATATTTTTTATAAAGCAAAAAAATGGTATTTTTAATGATAGAACTGTTCCTACAATTCCCATCTTGATATTTTTCAGAGCTTCCAGTTAAATCTTCTATTACAACTACTATCATATATCGGTCTTTTCTACGAATGTTTATCAAAAAGCATGTAAAAAATGATTTCCAGACTGTCATCATTGACGGTTGGAACAGTCATGTGAAGCTTATAAATTAAAATAGAAACGTCTGGCCAAATGGCTATGTTTGCATGTAGCAATGTAGGGTTAAGTTGTACAATACGGTGTAGGTTTAAAACTGAATAATTTACAGATGTATTAATGAGACACACTTTTCAAGAGTAAGTTTAACCCATTTATGCCTAAGGTTAAAAAATTGGAATTTTTGCATGAAATTTCTAAATAACTTTTATGTGAGGGGTATTCCAAAAATGGAGCAGTTGGCACTAATGGGCTAAGGTGATATTTCTAGCAAAATGAGAGGAAGTAACTGTTTGGGGGGAATGGGGGTTTCGGACCTAGACAGACAAACTTTGCAACTACCATATCTCCTAGAAGTTTTAAAAAAATAACATTTCAATGAAATCATTGACATTTTAAATGATAAAGAATTAAATATCAACTACCTGCGTGTTTAAAGTGGGAACATATTTAGCCAGTTACAAGATTTTAATAAGATCAAGAATTCGCAAAAGGAAGACTGCACCTGCTCTGAAAGAGAGGACTGTAGCAAGTTCTTGTCCCTAGGGGTCGATACTTACTACTATACAGTGTCTACACATGCATGGTCTTACTGGATGGATTGTAGCAAGCTAAATTATACTATGATTACAATTAAGCCAGCATTGAATATGTATACACTGTTCATTTTAGTACTCTGAGACGACCAATTTTCGACGATTCTATCTCATTATGAAGAAATGAAGAAGGGTGAGAGCATTTCCGAAATTCTTCGTCATTCTTTGACTTTGATTTACGCCCTATTAGACACTTTTTTGAACAATTTTTTTTCCCGTGTATATGAATATCGTGTCGTTTCTGACGGTACTATTTTATTTCAGTTTGCAAGTAATCCAAGTTTATGTTATTGTTAAATGCTTTGTTTTGTTTTATTCGTTTTATAAATCATTTTCTCCTTTCATCATCACCCCTATTTTTGACGAATTAAACCTGTCTTAACGCATGCGAGGGTTTTAGAACCCGTTGTGAAATAATATTAACCTCACGTTTTTGTCAGCGTTTGGCAAAAATGCGGTTTATATGAATCCCAATAAATAAAAGGAGAAATACTTAAAATCGCGTTGTTCTAATCCTATCAAAATGATGAATTTAGAATAATATCTAAGATTAAACAATTCAGTTCAGTTCAGTTATATTAACGTCCCATTTAAAGCAACACGAAGGCTATTTTGGGACGGACCTCGTGATTTTGAGCCACAGTCAGATGACGAGGACGACAACTGAAATGGCACCCCCCTCTCCACACCACACCACACCAGCAGAGGGACGTTTGGCCTGACAGATTTAACGTGCAAGATACCCCCTCACACGACGGTTCTTCGGTGGAATCGAGTCTCGAACCTGAAACCCTCCGGTTCCGAAGCCGAGACCTTACCATCAGGCCACCGCTGCCCCCCTAAGATTAAACAAATACAAGCAATGCAGTTCAAATCTTGCGAAGATATTCAGCAGGATATAAATTTAGGAATAAATACCGTCAGTGGCAAAGCGTGTAGATCGCTAGAAAAAAGTTTTTTTTTGCCATTAATATCATGATACTGTCATATGTATATAGTAATAGCAATTACTTAATAAAAAGTAACTAAAATAAAATAAAATTTTGATTACCTAAGTAAAAAATGACAATTTTATATTATATATTTATATATAGATTACATTGCTTGTTAGCTACCATCTTGTTGCCCAGAATATTGTCATTTCTAGCTATTAAACCATATACATTAAAATTTCACATTGTTATTGAATAAGATTGAAGGATATGAGTTAAATGGAATAACTTCTACAACAAATTACTATAAGACAAATTAAAACGTGTATTATTATATTCAAACATATAATTCGGCTCATAAAATTTCTAGTATTTCCTATAATTCCATGTATTATAAAATAATCTATATGAAATAACGGATTTTATGCTTTAACAATGCAAATCAGATATATCACCTGTCTGGCGAACGTCAAATCTGATTTCGTGCCATTTTCACTTTTTGGTTGATGCTAGAATTTTGTATTTTATTTACATTTCCTCCTTTTACTGGATTTCGATAATCCCATTAATTAGATACGAAGGAAAAATAACGATAGCAATGCAATAAAAAAATCAACCAAAATGCAACATATACGTATATCATTTTTTTCTTAGAAATCATTTTTATTATTATTAAATATCATTTTTTAAGAATAATTATTCGCCTGTCTTATCTCTGTAACAATCCGTATTGATTGGATAACTTATTTCGGTTCTTCTCCATTATAACGGGGCAAGCGAAAAGTCGCCAATAATGATGCAATCGCCAAACGGAATATCGCCGCCGGTAACCTTTTGCCGCCACATTTTTTGAAGAAAGTCGCGGCCATTTTGGTACCTGAGCCAAAATGGTGAGTTTGTGTTGTCGCCAAAAAGTCTGCTTGGAGAGATTTGCGCCGGTATAATGGAAAAGTACCCTTATTTCTTTATTTTATCACCGTCACATATTTGAAACTGATTTTCATCTAAATATTTTGTACTGCTTTTAGCGCCACCTGGAACTATAGGCGTTGTCTTCAAAATGCCGTCCGAATCCACTGCTACGACACTCGAGAAGTTGACATCCAATCAGCAGTTGACGTCATTCCCCATGACCGAGG
>JAPMOQ010057577.1:0-10487 GCA_026543055.1 Argiope trifasciata | reverse complement strand
AATGAACTACAATCGTATAGTAAATAAATATTTTACAACCAATCAAAGATTTATCATGAAATTTTTAGTAAAATTATGACATTATTATTCAAACAATAGTCTGTAAATTAAAAACTATTCACTAGATCTAAATAAGGATGTAAAGAGTTTTTAACTATTCCAATTATTTCATGCATTAAGTTCATAACAGTGAATGTTAAAAATTCAGTTTACTTAAAAATAGTTTTTATTTAAAAATATTTATATTTATATTTAACTAAAAATATTTTTTTATTTAATAATAGTTTTTATTTAAAAATATTTATATTTAATTAAAAATATTTTTTATTTAATGATAGTTTTTATTTAAAGATATTTATATTTAATTAAAATATTTTTTATTTAATAATAGTTTTTATTTAAAGATATTTATATTTAATTAAAAATATTTTTTCTTTAAAAATATTATATTTTTAAAATTTTATAATTATTCAATACATTACTTCAATACTCTCTTGTGTTGGAAAATTTAATTTGTTTGGGAATAGCAGATTTTTACTTTCTCGGATAATTACTATACAGAAAATATAATAATCGTCAAAAAAATTCGAACCCGAGAGCCCGACGAATCTCCACATTTTAGATATCCTTGAGTATAAAAACACATTTTTGGACAATATTCATCCTATTGTAACAAAGATAACTCAAAATATCACTTGAAATTTTGTAAGTGAACTTTACACCAAATTCACAGATTTCTATCAAATTTAAAAAAAAATATCTGTAGTGCAAATCTGTCTGCCCAGCTGTTCAAAAATAAGTTAATACGATAGCTACAAAACGGAGAGATCTAGATGAATAAAATTTGGTGCACGAATTTGACATCTATATTATAGACATCTGTAGACTCAGACCTGTCATATTTTGAGCCAAAATCAATTATGGGTTGACTGTTTGTTGGTTATATTTTCAGAAATAAATAAATGCAATAACTCAAAAATGCAACAACGTAACTATATCAATTTCGTGTGAGAACTTGTAGCTATAATTGCAGTCTTGTATTAAATTTTTACTTCAATCAATTGAGAAAAACTTGTCTAAAATAAAAATATGATTTTCGGATTTTATTAACCATGAGCCAGAGTTTAATCGCCAAATAATTAGCTAAGTATCACACGATAGATTTAATAAAAATGCCAAATTCATAACAAAGGATATTTCGTAACATTTGTAAGCCAGTAACATATAAGGCGTTCTCTATGTCCAATTTATTAGAGATTATGCAAGAAAGTTTTGAGAAGACCACTTCTACTGGTTTAATATCTGAAATCAGCAAATAAACATTATGAGACAATATTTTTATTTTAAATTCGTGTATGAAACTTCCATGCTATTGCTTAAGTACTCATTTTTTTTTTTTTTTTGATAATTAGTATCAGTATTAGATTTGGGCTTTGAACATTGAATCTTTAACTAATTATTATATTAGGTATGATAAAATCATGTATATACATGAAAAATATTGCATTCATTTTTATCAATCAATTTGATTTGTGAATAAAATGAGTCAATTTCTGATTACGTAATGCAAGCTCGTTGATTCATGCTATTCTAAATGTTGAAATCCTTAGAGCATCTTGAAATAAGAGAAAAAAAATGTATACTATTCTAACACAAAATAAAATTACATACCTTGAAATATTGTCAAATGCAATGCACTATCGCACTTGTCATGTGGAAGTGATGTTACGAAAATTGATTATCACGTGACCGCATCTGAAGTCATTTATAAATCATTACGACTTTGCTAAGGTATTCAAGCTTACATAAGAAATTTATCATTTACATAAATAGAGCAAATTCGTGAACTGAATAATGTATCAGAAACCAACATTTGATTGAAAATAAATAGCGCGATCTTATTTTAATATTGCAGTTTTCGAAAAGATAAATTTTAAAATTTCTAAAATGACAAATTATATTAAAATTCAGTAAATAAAATTTAAATACAATCAATCACTCTTTATTGCATAATTCAAAATTAAAATAAAAAGATTTTGGATTTCAAATTTTTCCTTGAAGTTTTTGTAAACAATTACCGAATAAGTAGTTCAAAAGCATGGCACGAATTTCAATTTATTCAAGCAAAATTGGAACTAAGAAAAGAGAGTTTCGATGTCAAGCAGGAAATTATCGTAATGTTCCAAATGTTAACTCGTGAAATAATGCGAACTTAGATAAAGAAACTTGGTCACGAAAAACTAACTTTACCACTTTAAACCAATTTTTAAATAAATTATTCTTAAAGATTTTCATTTTGTACTGAATAATTTTATTTTCTGCTCTATATTCTGATCACTTGAGATAAAAGCAGACAGTTAAAAAGTAGAGATACTGAATCTTTAGAATCGTTATATTTTTAGATGTGGTGGATGTTTCCATGAAATATGTCAAAAGTAATACTTAAGGTACTCAAGATAAAGAAATACAGCCAATTTATAGTGGATTTGGGGAAAATCCTTTTGATACGGAAAATAGACGCGAATGTTTGGCTGCAAAGCATTGTATTGATTTTTAAATCTAAAAGAATCGATTTCATCACAAAAAGATCGTAAAGGATTGATGAAAACTTTTAACTGTTTGCTATTTAAACATGTATATAATTTCGTTTATTCTATTTTTGCTAGATGTTCCTCTGAATTGAATTCCTTTTTTTTTAAATCTAAAGTTTAAAAATGTTTTCGAGTTAAAAGAATCTTTACGCATTAGAATTCTTATTTTTGTTTGGTTAATTTTTTCAACTAGAATTTTTTATTCCAATTTTCTATTTCAAATGAATTTTTAAACGGTTTTATCTTAAAATGGTAGTTTAACTCTAGATTGCCTAAGGTAGTCATTTTGATTGCTTTTCAATTTCAGATAGAAAAACAATTGTGTATATAATGACACAGCTTCTTAGAATTTTGAGACTTTTTGTACAACATATAAATGCTTTTATTAATCATTGTAGTTGCGTCCCCCCCTCTTTCATTTCCGGCATATATATGTGTTATAGCTGTATTGCCTAAAAGCGGTCATTTTGACAACTTGGAAAATTTTAAGTGATCGAATGTCTTTTATTATTGAATTGAGTAAATTTCTGATATGAAATCGGAGCCAATCTGATTATATGAAGTCAGACCGGCTCCTATTTCGTATTACAGTTTATATATTTTTTGATTACTGTCACTTATTCGTTACTTGTCATTCGAATCTTTATGCCACAAACATCAAATACAACATATTCTAACAAACAAAAAATTTTGTCAAGTACGACTTTGCAACAAAAACAAAACAAATAATATATGTGAAAAATACCAAAAATAAGTTTGCGGAAGATGTACGCATAAAAAGATTTCAACTTACATTTGCTTAAAATGTACAAATAATGAATAAATTATTTTTTGTTCCAAATGAAGTGAATTTTTTTATTGTTAATGCTTACTAATAACTTGGTATATGACTGTAAATAGCATAAGAAATATTGAACATTAATTTTAAACAAATTTCTTTACACATTAGTTATTCTTTCACAATGCAGTCATTTTGACTGCTTTGGGGCAATATAGGTATACATTAAGTATCCATCTTTCTAGTGTTAAAAGTGCTTAATTTTATTATAGAGGATTCTATTAAATGAAATCACTTGAAAGACTTTTAAATTTTAAAGATGAAAAAGTCTCTACATTACTACGTTATTGTGTTTATGACGTGACTGTGACGTCACATTAAACCATTAAGATTATTTACATTAGAAAATTATGTACTTCAGGTTTTGTTAATATGCTTCTGATGTAAATTTTTGCTTATTTTTCAGTGCATATCCAACACCACAATGAAGTTTATTTAGATTGCAAAGCTAAATATTGTTTCAAAGTTATATAAAGGATTGCTGATTATCAAACACTTTGAGCCTTTACTTGTAAGAGACGAAAACATGACTGACCAATCGAAATATTGGCAATGTATTCAGGAAAGCATTAGAAACATTCAATATTCAAATAATTGCATCCCTACATCCATAATTTCGTAAATGCTAACTATAAACAAATGTTAAAATAAAATTTATTTATCTTAAATTTAATTTCAATTTGGCAACGATGAACTTATAGTTATTATTAATGATTAACTAATTATTATTAATGATTAATTTTTTATTCATACTTGATTAAAATTATTCTTCCAAAACAAGTAGTTAAACAGTTTTTAACCTGTTATCCAAGAATTATTTTGCAAAAGGAATTTTGACATTCGAATAAAAACCAGTTCCGCAGAAACTGTGTGAATAGTGGCATGGGGCACCTACTTATCAAAATGCGTGCTAACACGTTCTGTGGGAAGGTGGTCTTCCTATTCCTTTTTCGTTTTGACCTTGAAATGGACACTTCTATTTGATGACCCCATTTTCTCTTTAGGTGATGGGGTCTTCTGCAGGAATTGTAAAACTTAATTCGACTTCAGAATCATTGAGTATTTTAAAAGTTTCGTTTCTATGTCACTTGAGAGATTATTTCTGTTTTATTTAACTACTTTCTTATTTTTTTTTTATAAAACTTTTTCCATCTTGATCTATTTTATATCGTGTTATGGTTTATATACAGTTATAATGGAAATTTACACATTTTAGCTTGAATTTCTATCTTTTGTTTTTTGAGTCGAATTTTCTAAAAGATTTAGTATTCTAAACTTTAAAAA
The DNA here is from genome assembly GCA_026543055.1 of Argiope trifasciata. NCBI lineage: Eukaryota > Metazoa > Arthropoda > Arachnida > Araneae > Araneidae > Argiope > Argiope trifasciata. The sequence continues at coordinate 5,774 of JAPMOQ010057577.1, read as the reverse complement.
AAATCAAATAAAAAGGTTCTAATATAAAATTTCGTCATTGTTTATTTATGCTGGAAATAAATTGTAGTATTGGATATGATTCTTATAAAAAAAATTTATAATTAGAAAATTTTAAAAATGTATCATGAAATATTATCTTAAACAATATAAAAAAATTTAAAAATAATTTAAAAAATGGGTTTTGCTGAGATTTTTGTCTTGAAATCGAAAGAGAAAAAGGAGAAACAGTAATAAAGAATTTAAAATATGTTTGTAGAGAAGATATTTGAATTAATTTCTGAAAAAATCTCGAGTTACATCATTATTTCAAAATATCAAACATTATCGAATTTCTTCTATGCTATATAGTTTTGTTATTTAAATCTAATAGTAAAAAATTATCTCGAAAACAGAACAAAAAAATTTAGGGTGTCATTTTAGCCTCAGTTTTAATATTAATGATAACTGATTATTATAATTTTTCACATCCATAGGACTTTTATTTGGGAGTTATTTAATATGCCTGACTTTTCTTCAATATAAAATCCTCTCATATATAATAATTTTAAGAACAACTTTTATATAAAATATAGTTTACAATATTCTTTTATCGTCAGAAATATTTTTAATTAAAATTAGAATATCATTTACGCCAGACGATTTTTAAAAGCAGCCAATAGCTAATTTTCTCCATAATTATTAATATTTGTAACATTATTGCTGCGAATTCTTTTTTCACAAATATTGAAGTAAAAGATAAATCGTCTGCATTTAAGAAACTGATTTAAGCTTAGTTTCCGAGTAAAGTTAGATCACTACTTTAGAATTAAAAGTATTATCAAAATATATATTAAAATGGAAGAGAAAATTTTAAAAAAATAATGGTAAAGTGATTCAAAATGTAAGAAAGACGAAAATTATGTTGATTTCTAATTTGCTGAATATTAGTTTTTGTACTTTGAAAAGTTGGCAGCATTCTTTCTTTCTTTTTCTGTTATATAGAAATTTAAAAAAGTTATAATATAGATTAAAATAAATATAAAATATTTTATATTTATTATGTATAAAATATATAATAAATATGATATATTTATTATAAAAAATTTGGTTGGATTCTGCTCATATGTTTAGGAAGCGATATAAAATTTGAATACTTATCTATATAAGTATATACCACAATAGTTTTTATTTATATTAAAAACAAATTTAATAAAACTTTTATTGGCCAGACTTCTTTTTCATATATGAAAACATTTAAATGCGTGTCCTTAAAGAATATATTTACGAATTAAATTTATTCTTTCACATTTTACTTTTTTGCGGAAATGAATGTTTCAATGTGTAGGCCTTTCATAAAACGGCTCATTGCATCGGTGATTTGTTCGATTTAAACACAAATTCGAACACGAAGCGTGTCATATTACCAATTCAATTTGTTCTTCTTGAGGTATTTGTTACCAGATTGCTAAGTTTCGGTTCAGCGCCTATCGTTTGTCATTAAAGAGATTCCTATTCTTTCTTTCTATCTTTTTTTACATTTGTTCGCGCAAATAGGCGTCAGAATCGTCAGAATAAAATGATAATCGAATGTTTTTTGAAAAGCGTCGTTTCCACATCGTTTGGGAAAACCAGTGGTTGACATTTCAAGTGATTCGAATATAATTAGACAAATGTTCTGAGTAAGAACTATTTCTAACAGTAATAAAGAAGTCACAACAAATATTTCTAGAATACAATTTTTAAATAAATACTGTCTCAAAAATTCTTCTGTTTTTTTTCAAAGAATAAGTAAAAACTAAAAATGGAGACAGAAGGAGAGAAAGAATTCTTATATTTCAAAAAATATAATACAATCTATGAAGAGTACGAATTACATGCCACTGTACAAATATAGGTTCTGTTAATACAAGTAAAATACATTTATAATATGTTGAGGATGGAAATGTGCCCCTTGGGAGATTTTTTAAAATTCTAATTGAAAAAGTAATGGAATTCTAATTCTAAATTGGAAAAATAATTTTTGCATCAACTTAAAATTTAAAAACAGGTATCATTTCAAAGGATGTTTTATTGTATAAAATTTTTCTATAAGTAATCATTTAAAAAAAAGATATTGTACATATATTTTTCTCATTACAAAAATATGAAAGAATTCTGATCCAATATTAAAAGTATCATGTACGTAAATACAAAACATAAGAATTCTGGAAGAACACCAAAGTTATTGATAAAAATCTCTATTAAATTTGAGGATACATTTTTTTTATTTTAATTTTACAATCAGAATTACTGTAGTTATTAATGCGAAAAATTGAATTTGACGTTCTTTCCTTAACAGGAGACTTTATTGCAGAAGCAAACCTTAAAAAAACTAATGATATATATTTACTTACTTCTGAGAATCTGTAAAAGATTTGAATTTTTATTTGTCATACTATTGATATGAAGCAAAATACCAGATTTTATATTATTTTATTTTATTTTAGGAAATAGGGTGCATTGTTAAAAGTTTAGAAATAGCAGAATCTATTCAATGTTTTGCGAATTTTAGGTGAGCTAACAGAAAATAAAAGAAAGGCACAGTAAAAATGGACAGAATGACATAAAGACTAACGTACAGAATGACTAACTTTTAAAATACTATTATGACGAAAAAGATATATGCAAGATTTTGTATCATTTTATTTTAGGAGTAGGGTACATTGTTCATTGTTAGAAATAGCTGAATGTATTGATTGTTTTGCTAATTTTAAGGGAGCTAACAGAAAATAAAAGAAATGCATAGTAAAAATGGACAGAATGACATGAAGGCTTGAAAATAATATGAATTACATATCTTTCAAAAGTTGAAGCTTAAAATTACTTAACTGAAGAAGCTATTTAGGCCAAATTACATGAAATAATTAATTGAAGATTTTAACTACTATTGATCATGGCGAACCAGCTATTTGTTAAAGGCGGCTAGTAAGAGAATAAAATTAGAATTAATGTTGTGATAAAAATGAAAATATGAAGATTGGCATAAATGAAGAACATTTGTTCATATATGCAATCCGATTTTATGTAGAAGTCATGTTATTGAGACAAGGCATCAAGCTTTATAGAAAATAATACAAAAAAGGCCACTATGTCTTTGTTTGTTCTTTGGGATTGTATATAGCAGATTTCAATTTCTTTTATTGCTACGCTAATCTTGTTTTTCATGAGGTATTTTGGAACAGTGAAATTCATTTGCAGTACTATTTTGAGATCTTTTTGTGTCTCTATATTTCTCACAAACACATCAGACACCATGTTGCTAATTTAACGTGCTATTTTGTTTTGGAGGTTTTCGAGATCTTTCATGTGTTTCAATCGCTGTTATCCTGGATAGCAGATGCGTAGCTGATAAGAGGTCATATAATAGATTAATAGACAGTTTTTTCTTCCCTGATACTTTGCATTTTGAATTGGATCATTGAGTCAGTTTCTTTGCTTTTCCTGCTTTGAAATTACGTTTTATCTCTTGAATAGGGTTTTGGAAACTGAGATGCTTATCAAGTATTATTCCTACAGAAACGGTTGCTTGTTTATCGCTGATTTTGTATAAAACGGCAATTGAAGTATAGAATTGATTATAAGAAATTAGAAATTAATTAAATTTTATTCATATTATGCCATTAGATACATTTTATTGTTTGTTGAATATATTTATTTCGTACATAATAGAAATATTATTAAAACTTATAGAAGAATATATCTAATTAGAAAAAAATATTTATAGAATACCAAAAAAAGTCTAATATCCAACTTAATTATTTTAAATTGTTATATAAAGATACAAACCTATTTCGCTTTTAAAACCATTTCTATCTGAAGGAAAAAGTCTGAAAAGGCTATTTCAATTGATCTGAATATTTTTTCTGTCAATCTTAAAATATAAAAATAATTTCAATCTTAAAATATAAATATTTTCTGCCAAATTTCAATCTCAAATAATAAAAACACTACATTTATAAAGTAATTACGCAAAAATGTTTTAGTAAGACAAAGAGTTTATATCAACTGTAAAATTTTATTAAATGTATAATTCAATTTCAATTCCGTTTCTTAATCAAATATTAGTTTTGAAAAAAAATTATTACTGAAGATTTTTCTTCTTTTTTTAAAGTAAACAAACAAACAAACAAAAAATGAAAGAAATATTATAGCTTATATTCTAAGAAATTATTCTCATATCCAAGATATCTCTGACAGCAGCAGCACATTCATTTCTTTTGACAATCGAAACTATATTTGAACCATTTTCATTTAATTTTAAAGATGAAAGAAATTTATAACCCAAACAAATTATTTTCAATCAAGTGTAAAATTATAAAAATAAAGAAAAATTATCAATTACAATGAAGTATATTTTATTGAGATGTCAAAATTATTTCAACTAGCATTTTAAGAATTCCTTTTCTCTTTGCTGCATTTCTTTGAGAAATTAAAAATGTTGAGAGCAACCACTAGAAACTATGAAATAAAAAACGTTAATATGATGTATATTTTACACGTTATATAATAAAACAATCGTTAATATCGTTAAGTGAAGAAGAAAAGTTTTTAAAAAATACGAGTGTTTTATCCAAACGATTTATTTTACAAGCGTCTCTACAGTATTGGTATAATTTTCATTTTTATTTTTATTCCTTCTCAATACTTTTTTTGTAAAGAATTTAAGAAGATTCTACGGCAAACTAGCATCTATGTATTAAAAAGACTGTACCTCAAAATTCTAGATAATATTTTTCTTGTAAGTAAGATATTTTTTATGGTTAAAAAAGGAATACTTTTATTCAATTTCATTAAAAAAAGGAACCGGTAAATTTATCCCCCATCTTTTCTTGTCAATTGATAAAAGTTGCTTTTTTTTTATCTTGAAGTTTATATCATGACTGTTCAAAATAAGTGAAACTTCTTGTTGAAATTCAGAGACACCAATATTTTATCCCAAATGATAAATTAAATAGCATTTTGGTGTCAAAACTTGGGTGTCTCATCAAAATACCGACTAACATTACCTTAAATAATTTTCTGGAGTAATCATCTGCCAAAATACTTTCATTCAGTTTCAGTTTTATGTAAAAGTCTCAGTTTCAGTTTTATGTATTTATTAAGAATAGTCATGTCATGCTTTTAGTACAGGTCGGTTCGTTTTAGAAGTTATGTAACAGAGAAAACTTCAAATTGAACTTTTCCCCTCACATGAAGTTCATTTCATATTTTAATGTGCGATCCCAAAATCTATACTAATGTTATAAATGTGAAAGTTTGGATGGATGTTTGTTACTGAATCACGCCAGAACAGCTGAACAGAATTGATGAAATTTAGCACAAAGATGGATTATAGTCAGGAATAGAACATCGGCTACTTTTTATTCCAGTTCATTCAGTGGTTCTTTTTTTATTCATTAAAAACTAACTATCGCGCCAAAGATAAGTAAGGCTCCAGTTTTTTTTACCCAACAGAAATGAGGTAAGGTTTAGCAGAATTTCGACCGATTATTTAAAACGATTCTGTTTAATTTCTTTGTGTTTGATGTATCTAAAATCAAATGATGTTAATTATTCTATCTTTTGGATTCATTCTGAAGTACTTTCAAATTTAAAGAAAACAGAATAAAGGAAATAAAAAATTTCTAATCTGCATTGCGTTACCCCAACTGGCGTAGGAAAATCAGACGTGTGCGTTACGCCAATTAGCGTTTAAAGTTAGTGCGTGATTGTTGAAAATTGTGTTTTCATTTAAATTAAAAGTTTAAAAATTATGT
>JAPMOQ010057575.1:110107-154883 GCA_026543055.1 Argiope trifasciata | reverse complement strand
TTTTTTTAAACTTGTAGTCGAGGACATTAGAAATTAACACATTTTTTCGAAATATTAATTCATTACAATTTTCCAATACTTTCGATTTGTTCGCAAAAGTTACCAAATTTGTCGCCAAGCTACGAGATTACTGATACGACACCCGATCATAAGTAATATAAGATATATATAAATTATATAAAGAGGAATTGGATTTTATATATACTTGTTTTATATTTATATATACTATATATTACTTGTTTTTAATATACTTTGTGAATTTTTGGTGCTTATGTATAATGATGATATTTTATATGAATATTTTTCTTCTTTTCAGAACCGGAGCCAAGTTTTCAAACTAAATACATCAAAAAAAAGCTATTTGACATCTATAGAGATATTCAAAAACAAGAAATAATCAAAAGATATGAAAGAGCACGCAGTAAGTTTTTCTCAAAAACGAATATAAAAGATACATAGGATCTCTGATTATGGTTTATAATTTAGTGGTACTTTTCCGCTAGCCTAGTGCAGCGAAAAATCGCCAAATAACGTAGAATTCCGCCAAATTTTTTCAAAGATTCATTAGGTGACTTGGCACGCATTTTGTTCACATTGGCGACATTTGTGCCCGGATAAAGGAAAATTACCAATTTAGTAATTTTGTTCTGCCTCACAGAAAAGAAAATTACAGCAAATTTTGTATCTTTAACTTTTTGGTATCTTTCATTTTTTACTTAAATGGTTAGTTCAGAATGGCGGGTGAAAGTTCTGATAAATATAATTTTCAGTAATAGGATAAACTATTTAAAAATCGAAAACAATTAACCAACTTTGATTATTTTCCATCAATGAAGCATGAAAATATGCAAGGACATTTTGTAATTAAAAAAATTGTCATCACTAATGAGTTCTCCCATTTCGATATTATAACGCATGTTAGATACAGCTATTTGTTTACCTTCTCATTATTTAGTAATATCAATCAACTTGGTAGAACCAATTTAAAAAGAGAGAATGCAGGAACATTATTTGGCAGGGAAAAAATTGTTTTGAGAGTCCTTGAGGTTAGTCTCGATTTGAGGGTGCCCCTTAATTCTCGCCAAGTTGTGATCGCCAATTACCCGACTTTGAATGGGCCGAAATTGTTTTGGACGCCATTTCTGTTTGCACAGTGTTCTGCGTGAACAGGCATGGAGCCAAACAAAAATCTACAATTTTGCCAAAGAGGCGCCCTTAAATATGTTTTTACCAGTCCTTGATTTCTCCAATGCCTGCACTCGCTACTGACTGGCACTGCCTCGTGTGTCAATTAGATCATAGGATTCTGAAGTATGAAGTAAGTTCCAAAAGAATTGGTGTGAAAATTCTCCACAAGGATGAACTACAATTTATCAAATCATTAAAAAGGTTCCGTTAGCCTGGTGCGGTCACCAATAATGATGGTGGAACCAATGCCAAACGGAATATCCCCACTGGTAACCTTTTGCCACCACATTTGGGAAGCAAGTCGCGGCCATTTTTGTCGCATGCTCCGAATTGGGGGCTGTAGTTATTCTTTTCTATTAAACCGGGCAGTCGATAAAGACGTCCATAATTATGCATTCGAAAACCGATATTTTGAACAGTTTTCGAACTTCCGTGTGAACGTACACCTTAAAGACAAGTGAAAAGATCCCGAAATAACTTGCAATGTAAATAAGCACAAAACTTTTATATTAGTATGCTACTTCCTTTACCGATTCCAATCTCTCGCTCTACTTTTCTTCCGCAGAGAGAAATCCGGTCTCTTGTAACTCTGCGCCTTCCGTGGAAATGACTCGCTCCAGGAAACAGCTCACTTTTGAAACGAAAGGCCCCTCCATCTCAGAGGAAGAGGTCACTCGGAGAAAAGTGGAAGATCGCACAGCTTGCATTCCGCGCTGCGAAAAAAGGGTCACTCGAAATTCATCCTCTGACTGCAGCACTGGGAAAAACAGGGACCTCCAGAGCGAATCCACAAGTGGGAGAGTGACCTTCCGGGCGTCGTGGCTGCACAGGTCACCACGGAAAGGTCAACGGATCGCAAGTGGCGATTTAATGGAACATAGTCGAATGCAGTTCGGTTGCGATTCACCGCAGAAAACTATCCAGAGCAAAGCGATTCCAGTTTTAAAGGCCAGCAGCAAGTCACAAAGCAAGATATCCGCTACTCGAATCACCCCTAATCGTTCTCGGCCCATGCCAGATCGCAATTCAAGCTCGTCTTCAGATCGTCCAAAATCAATTTTGAATCATGGAAATAGCGACCAGACGGATAGCAACCATTCGTTGAAGCATTACGCTGATCATAAGAACGCAAGATATCTCATTCCATGCGAACATGGCGAATCTGGTTATTCGCCGAGTAAGCATTTCAGCTTGTATCATGTTCGTGAACCTCTTCACGCGAATGCTGATTTCGAGGAGATTGGAAGTGAGTGAGCTTTTCTACAATTCGTATATTTGGTTCGTAATTATGAATGAGTCTTTCTCTTATATTCTCACAGATTATCACTCTCCCCCTCATAATAGTGTGTCCCTTGGATGGGTATTAACGTATCTTTATAAGGCAACATTAGGGCTATTTGAGGATGGATCTCGTCGTTTTGAACCATAGTCAGGTGACTAGGAGGACGTCTGAGTTGAGACCCCTCCCTCTCCACTCTAGTTAGGAGGAATCCGGTCACGTACCTGAAGCCCTACGGCTCACAAGATAAACCAGACCAGAGAAGAAGGTTTGATCTGAAGGATTTTACGTGCAACAGATCCCCTTTAAGGCCTTATCACACGGCAAAGTATGTTCGGCACTTTCCATCAGCAAACGACAAGGAAAGTGACGTCACTTCAAACTTTCACATGATTGGTTGAATTTCGCTTGCGGACAATATTTCAGACAACATTTTCGAACTGGTTCGAATAAGTTGTCAATTATGAAACTTGCTTGGGAAAAACGGAAAAGTGCTGGCGAAATTTCACCGTGTGATAAGGCCTTTACTCGACGATTCTTCGCAACAAACGGGTCCTGAAACCCTATGGATGGCAATGGCTATCTAAGTCGTATCTGAGACCCTATATATCGTGGCCCCTATCTGAGTTGGCATCCCTCTCCAAATCGCACCACACCAGCGGAAGAACATTTGGCCAGACGGATTTAACATGCAAGAGACTAACTTACAAGACGGTTCTTCGTTGGAATCGAGTCTCGAACCTGAAGCCCTCCGGTTCCGAAGCCGAAACCTCTCCACCAGGTAGCAGTGGCCCAACTTTATTTAGGTATCGAAGGTGTTAAATCAAAAAAGAGTTTTCTAACATTTCAATTAATATAATGTACGGCTTTTTTTTAAAGTAAATGTGCTATTATTTACTGATTCTGCTCTTTTAATAATGTTTCAAGGTTTCATTATATTATTACTGAATATAACAACGGAAGTCTCAAACACTGGTCAGAGTTATAGAAAAATTTTCTGACCTTGTATTTCAGACTTTCGTTAGATTTGCCTTTAAAACGGTTCTTCGGTGGAATCAGGTCTCAGATCTGAAACCATCCGGGTCTCAAGACGAAACCTTACCACCAGGCCATCGCGACCTCAATACAGGTCGTGAATGCCTTGCAGAGCAGTGGTGAATAATAGTTACGAAATATAGATCTTTGCTGTGTATCTAGCATTTTTACTGAATCTATAGTGTGACTATATATTTTGAACACCTTTCTTCCAGCTATATATTTCTGTCTTTTTAATCAGATTTGGACACGGAACAAACAATTCTAATATATATATATATATATATATATATATATATATATATATATATATGCATCTTATTTTTTTTTTTTTAGCTAGCAAAGTTTTATAGCTAGGCCGATTTTAAGATGAAAGAAACCCATCATTTTTCTAAATATCGACGCGTGCGTAATTTGATAATCTCGTGATTGTTTCAAACCAGTTTAAACTGGTTAACGACTTAAATTAACTAAGACAGTCCGTAAAAATTCAGGGATTGTATAATTTGGAAATAAAGTTGTATTTTTAGTTGGCGATAAATTACCAAAAGGGAGAATTTTCTACATTATTTTCTAACAATCCTAATTTAATTAGTTGAAATTATCCCTGAACCAACAGCCTTTATAGATTAAATAAACAAAATTTCAATTTGCATGATTTGTTTTTATTTTAAAAAACGTTGCGCCAGTTATGCAATAGCACTGTGATTTCCAAGTTAAATACTACAACAGCGAACGATATATGTTTCTAAAGTTATACTGTTAAAGCCAACTCCAAAATAAAACTAAAGAGAAAGGAATAAATCGCCAATTTATTTTCAATGCATTTTGAGGCTTCAACAATTTGTTGCCTTCACATTTTGAGATTCCAAAAGCCTCAAACGGAAACATTATGTCCTCACATTAAAAAAAAAATTAGTATTTTGGAGATAAAGAATTTACTCCAGTTGTTAGCATTTATTGAAAAAATCCATTTACAGTGATTTTTTTTCTTTCTCTAATGACTTTCAACTGACCTCTTCCATTGTTTCTTTTTCATCAGACAATTCGAGTGATAACAACACAAGCGTGTGCACGATTTTTTACGAAGCAAACGGAGATTGGATAAATGAAGGCCAAGAGTCCTGTGTGTGTAAGTTATTTCACACATGTATAGTTTCTCTTTCAATTTTTTTCCCACAAATGCTGCCGTGAAAGATTGAATAAATCTTAGTATCATTGTGCAAAATTTCAACTTTACAGAAAACGGTAACTAACCAACAAGTTGTCTTTTTTATCATGTTAACACGGAAAGGGGTTGCTATATATATATATATAGGGAGAATTTTAACTAATAGTAGGTATTGAAAAAGGGCACTTATTAAATTAAGAGAGTCATTACGAATTGCAATACCCATTTCACGAAGAAGAAAGATTCTAATTTGGAATACTACATTGCATAGACAGTAATTTGCCAAATGAAGTAAGATCTACGTTTAGTTTAGTTATATCAACGTCCAGTTGTAAATCAACACCAAGGCTATTTTGGGATGGACCTCGTCATTGTGAACCATGGTCAACCATGGCACCTCCCTCTTCTCTCCACACCACACCAGCGGGAGGACGTTTGGCCTGACAAATTCAACGCACTCCAGACTCCATCACGCAACTATTCTTTGGTGGAATCTTGTCTCGAACCAGAAACCCTCCAGTTCCGAAGCCGAGACCTTACCACCAGGCCACAGCGCGCCCCCCCTAATGCAGAAGTCTGACTACTTGCTCAAATGAAGATAACACACACACACATTCGCTTGCACAACCCCTTTTTACGGGGGTGCTCATTCACGCATTTCGCTGATAGAACACAAGGGAAGAACAACCCCACCCGAACCAGGGATGCCCAGATCACGGGGAAGACCCGATACCCCTGTGCAAAGACGCTGATCACCAACAAGTATGTTGAATGGTTCGAAATGAGTAAAAATAACTGTCAAGGCATGTAGGGCAAACTAATATTAATAAGTTTCTCATATTAATGAAAAAAAGTCCTATGTGACAAGAGATGCAGAAAAAGAAGGGCCGATATGTTTCATAAAACAGGGTGATAGTCCCCTTTACGAGTATTGAAATATATTTGTGCATTTCATTGCATTATTTTAAATCGTTGTTATTGTTTCCAATGGCACGCGTCACTGATAAGCCCGCTGATCGCTGTCAGCGATTTTAAGCCTTAATGGACCCCCCCCTTGTTGTTGTTTTTTCAGTATCACCATCTAGGGCCAAGAGTTCGACTTAGCTACTTCATGCTTCACATTCACTTGCGCAACCCCTTTTTACAGGGGGGACACATTAAAACTACTCACAGATAGAACACAGGACAATAAGCATGCCCGAACCGGGACTCGAACCCAGAATGCCCAGAACACTAAGAAAACATGCTAACTCTACACCAGGACCCCGGCGCATTATTTTAAATTAAAATTACTTATTGATATAAAACAATAACATCTGTTTCAAAAACATTTTAAAAGTTCAACTCCGAGGAATAAATTTTAAAAAAATTCAACTCCTCCGAAACACTGCGGACAAATAAAAATTTGATGAAATAAAAAAATGTATCTAAATATTATTTTAATAATTTCGACCTTAAAGAGGCATGCGTGTTGTGGTATCTTAATAAGCTAGTAACAGCCATTAAACATCGGTGATCACTTTTGTCAAGCGGATATGTTACGCAAATTATAGGGTCACTAATTCGATCCTTGGCGAAATTCAATCTCTACATTGGCGCGACTGGCACAGTTCCAGCCAACTCTGTCAGCCTCTGTATAAGTATCCTAATATGCAAGATGACGAATATTAAGCAGTTCAGTACTACTTGAGGCCACCAATGTATTTGCCAAAGATTTAGATCAACAAATTAATTGAGAAGAATAGGGTGAAAAAATATACTCTATATTTTTTTCTATTATTTTAATATGACATTACATTCTATATTCCTCCTGGGATTCTGCAAAGGTGATGGGCACTCGCTGATCTGTGAGTATAGAAACAGTAAGAAATCAGCTAGCCTCTACCAATAATAGGACTTGATTCCTTCGGTAGGGGTTGTACCGTGACCGGTAATGACCTTTAGGACTCAATCTCAGTTCCAGCTGGTCGAGGAGCCTGGTCATTCAGACTCAAGGTGGGTTCACACGAAGCTAACTATTGCGCGCAATAGAAGACTCGCCTATTTCTCGAAAATCACGTGACTACAACGGGACAGTGGCAAATAATTGTCCTATTGTTACAAACGTTGTCCATTGTCCCGCAATCGTTGTCTCGACTGTTCACACTAGGACAATGCAAGGACAACAGTAGAGAGGCAACGATTGCACGCAATAGTTAGCCTCGTGTGAACCCCACCTTTATTTGTGTGCTTTAGGGGATGTCGGAGTAGCTGTGGTATTTTTCCATTATACCGGAGCAAATCTCGCCAAGCAGACGTTTTGGCGACAACACACAGCTGCCATTTTGACGCGACTTGCTTTTAAAATTTGGCAACGAAAGGTTACCAGAGGCGATATTCTCTTTGGCATTGATTGCATCATTATTGGCGATTTTTTGTCTGCACCGGTATAATGGAAAAGTACAACTACTGTCTTCATTTTGGCGCAGACGATAAAATGGCCGCAACTTGCTTTAAAAATGGGATAGCAAAAGATTACCCGCTGCGATATTCCGTTTGACGCCATTTCGGTACAGGGGACAAAAATGGCCACGATTTGCTTTAAAAATGTAGCGAAAAAAGGTAACTAGCGGCGATATTCCGTTTGTTGTTGGTTGCATCATCATTGGCGACTATTCACCTGCGACGGTATAATGGAAAAGTACAGCTACAGTCGCCATTTTGGAGCAGGTGATAAAATGGCCGCGACTTCCTTTAAAAATGTGGTGGCAAAAGGTTACCAGAGGCGATGTTCCATTTGGCGTTAGTTACATCATTATTGGCGACTTTATAGCCTACGCCGGTACAGTGGAAAAATACCGTAGCTGTTTGCGATTTTTAATTTCTGTTCAGTAAAAATCGTAGATGATAGCAAAATTGTTTAGTCTATATTTGAGGGTGCCCCTTGATTCTCGCCAAGTTGTGATCGCCAATTGCACAGCTTTAAATAGGCCGAAATTTCTTTATGTTTTGGCTGCTATTTCTGTTTGCACGGTGTTCCCCACGAATAGGCATGGCGCTAAACAAAAATTGCCAATTTTGGCAAAGGGGCACTCTCAAATATATTTTCACCGCAAAATTTGGTATTGTTCTAAAGATATGAAATATGTTTTAAATATCTCTTTCCGTAGATAAAAATCATCAAGAAGAGGGAAAATATTCTAAAAATCACATCAAAACAGTTGAAGGATTGCCATATCGTTCATCGCCAAAATTCACCCACAAACGCTTGACCGGTAACTCACGAAAAATCCATCCTCAAGATCATCTGGACAATAACATCAAGTGTTTCGCCAAATGCCACGCAAAGCATCAGGACGAACACGAAGTATCTATAATGACCGGGATCGTGTCCACTTACAACAATAATGATGAAGATGAAGATGATGAATATGAAGCGTTGAAAGCTATCGAGAAATTCATCAATGAAGAAGCTCTCGAGAAATTTAGTCAGAGATTCGGTGATTCTGTCCACAAACTGGACTTCAGAGTCTTGAGCACAGCCGCGCGCCAGCAATTTCAGAAAGAGATCAGTGATTGTTGCCAACAAACAAGAAATAAAAGGGAATAGAAAAGGAAAATGGTGCAGTAACAGAAACTGAACTTGAAGTATACAGTAAAAGAAATCATTTTATTAAATGTAAGCTCATGGAATTAAATTGAAAGTTAGTAGATATATAGAACAACTCTTTCTATGTCTTCTGTTCATTTTATAGAAATCAAGCAGTAATTCTTAGTTTTTAATTTCATTGAAATCTACTCTTATAGGATTCTCAGAACTGATCATGCTTCAAAAGGTGTATTTTGAATTCTTTAAGAAATCGACTGCGTTAAAAACGCTGGTTATCAACCACATTGGCGATTTTTTTTTTAATTATTATTTCTTGTAGTTCACACTTTCTTTTCTCAAAACAGTTCATCTTTTCTAGGCGGAAGACCTGACCTATCATTCGGCGTCACATATTTTTCAGATAAATTTTTTTGTCTTTCACTTCAATTTTCTCAAAACTTTAATTTTCATTAAAATTCTCACGCCGTTAAAATTCTGGGCAGACCAGGCCACTGTACCAATCCATGCTTGAATTCGCGATATGACCAAAGGCACTCTCATCTCATCCAACTCGTAAAATTTCCAGGGTAGGAAGCACATTGTTGTCTAGAATAGTGTAGTAGGAGCCGGCCTCCAGCTTACTATGAATTTGGATTAAAGACCCTTATCCATTCCACGATAAACAACCCCAAACAATAAATCTACATTCGCCAAAATTTACTTTAGACACAATGCCTTCTGGCAAAAAGAGTTCTCCTTGCATACTCCAAACCCAGACTCAGTCACCAGACATTCATCACTTCAAAGAATTTTTTCACTCATCTACAGTCCTCTTTCGAAGTGAATTGAGCAGAGCGGTTGGATTTTGCCATCGAAGGCTTTTGAGTGACGGCACGACCACGGAGACGAGGCTTCTTGCGGATGGTATATATCTAAACAGCAGTTCCGGATGCTTGTTTGCTCTCCTAAAGTCAAAGATGTGAGTCATCGATTTGGTGAGTTTTTTCCGAAATTCTTTGGACAACACTCATCGGTCTCTACCTCTTAGTTTCTTGCGTCGAAGCACATTCAGTGTCGAATGTGCTTTCGCCTACGTGTGTTTGTTGTTTTGTAGTTTGTAGGGTTGTTTCAAGAGGTAATAGCATTTCAGAGTAGTACTGACCTGCCGACGCGAGGAAACCTCCAGTAACCTTAAAAGTAAGGGTCAGTCGGCTTGGAAACGAGATATTCTATTACATTTTGGGGGTGAACTGAAGGGCTGCACTTCATTTGGCGCCAAGAGAACTGTTTAGGAACCGGATATCTGAATTAACACAAGCGACATGATTTTCTAGCGTAACTGAAGAGCGTTTGG
The DNA here is from genome assembly GCA_026543055.1 of Argiope trifasciata. Lineage (NCBI taxonomy): Eukaryota > Metazoa > Arthropoda > Arachnida > Araneae > Araneidae > Argiope > Argiope trifasciata. Next base: position 145,288 of record JAPMOQ010057575.1, on the reverse strand, counting down.
TTTGTCAAATGTTGTGGTCTGCTTTAATGCCCACTTCCCTCCTTACTTATACTCGTCTACTTGCGGCAACCATGTTCAGGGTTTTTCTCGTGATGGTAGGACAGCACCATGTCACTAAGTGGCCCTTACAGACACCAAACAATGCTGTGCTTTATTGATCTAATGTAATTATTTATTAAATTTATGAAAGTACCGCCGGAATACCAAATTTACTGCCGGAAGGACAAACTTGTCTCGCCGCTTGTTGCACCCTACTTAAACCATTTTTTAGTAGTTTTCAAAGAAGAGTTCCTTTTCCTACGCGCTTCCGTATCGCGTAAAACGGCATCACTCTTTACCTACAACCCAAGAGCAGTAAAACCTCCTTTCGGCAGTCCAGTCGATCGTAAAGGGAAATTAGCGGTCTCCAGAGTGCTATAACAAATTCGGGGCGAGTCCTTTCGAATGAGAGCCGCTTTTGGCTAATCACGTCACGGGGTCGCTTTAGCCATAATCATACGGATCACGCTCCGCTAATAAATATACAATTCCCCTTTTTGCCCCCGAGGCGCTCGTTACAGGAACCGCTAATTTGGCATTAAGGCGGGGATGGATTAAAAATTGTCAAAGGCTCACCTGTCTGCGGGTTGGATTCGGTGGAAAACCTGTTGTGCGTAAGCTGCTCAACAACAAGCTGTGCTTTGAGTAATGCAGCATCAATTAAAACATTAATTATACTTAGTGTCCAGTGTCCATAATGTCCAGTGTCTGCTCAACAACAAGCTACTATTACGGTTTCAGTGATAATACATCAATTACAAAAATAATAAATGCAATTAGTGTCCAGTCATTCTGTTGAACATAAGCTGTAATTGTGGTTTGATTAAAAAATCAATCAAAAATTATGAATCGTAATTAGAGTCTAGTGTCCATACGCTACTCAACAACAAGCTGTTATTTCGGTTTAAGTAATATGTCGTCAATTAAAAAGATATGAAATATAATTAGTATCCTGTCATTCTGTTGTACATAAGCTGCTGTTGTGGTTTGATAAAAAATTTAATTAAAAGTAGGAAATGTAATTAGTGTCCAGTCTTTCTGTTGCACACAAACTGCTCAACAACAAGCTGCTTGTGTGGTTTAAGTAATATGTCATTAATTTAAAAAATATTAAATACAATTAGTGTGCAATCATTCTGTTGTACGTAAGCTGCTATGTGGTTTGATTTTAAAAAATCAATAAAAAAAATATGAAATATAATTAGTGTTCAGTCTTTCTGTTGTACGTAAGCTGCACAACAACAAGCTACTATTGTGGTTTAAGTAATACGTCATCAATTAAAAAATATTAAACATATTTTTTGTCCAGTCTCTCTGTTAAATCAATATACTGAGTATACTGAATCTAGTATGCTGAATGTATACAAGACAATGCTGATTTAGGAGCGTTTTTTTATAGTTCGGTCACATGTTGAAGAGGATAGAGTACATATTTAAGTGTCTTCTCTTTGAAAGATTGATATGCACTTATAATTGTGATATGAAGATTATAAATCAAATTTCAGATTGATTATTGCATTATTGAATGATCGCGTTCAGATACACAAGAACAGATTCAAACTGTTGATGCATTTCACCTAAAATCTAGCATGGATGAATAATTTTGGTGATACAACGATATTTAAAATATTGCTTAGCTCTCTGCATGGACAGCATGACAAAGTGGTAAGTAAGCTTCAGCTTGACCGATGCATCCAAAAAAATTGTAGATTTTAGAAGCTTTGTTTCAAAGAACATGTGCCAAATTTCATTTCCGCATTATGTTCATGTTTCGAACTGTATTTACAAACAGATGGACAAGTACGTATAATTGAAAAAAAAATCCTGAATATCCAGTAGGTATAATATATGCCTATTATCGACATATCATTTTTTTTTTTTGCTGTGTTCTGTATTTTTTCTGTATAATTTGCGAACCATAAAATGAAAATATCTTTTGCTGTAAATAAAAAAACAATATCTTGGAAAAAATATGTTTCCTAGCTGGTTATTTCTTTTGCGGCAACAAAGCGCAGCAGAAGAAATAATTTTGAAAACATGGTTTGGAATTTGAAATATTTCTCTTGTTTCATTACGTTGTAATATTTGAAAGAATAACATTATTTTCGTATCGGACATGAATGCATTTATTAAAATTGAATGATATGTAAAGAAGAAATGAAAGTAATATTAATTAATTTTTTTTTACTTTATGATTCAAGAGTTTTAGGGTAGATAATATTTTTTTTTTTCGTCTTCAGACAAATAAATAAAATAATAAATGAAAGTAAATAAAATAAATAAATTTCTTGACTGTCCGATTCGCAAGCATCCAGCATAGAATTGGATAGAGTCGGATGAGCGGTACGGCAGCCCATAAAAGATATATAGACAAAGATTCATTTTTTTTTAATATAGATATAATTTCCCTCAAAGTGGTTTCCATTCGTAACTTTTCTACATTTTTTTCGTTACTAAAATAATCAATAAATCGAAATATCGAATAAAATATTTCTTTATTCTTCATTTTGATCGGCTCCTTATGCATTTAAATACATAAAATGTCAATGAACATAAATTTATTCTTTAGATCTTGTAGTGGCATTATAAATTATCTCTATAAATAAAAATGAGTGTATGTCTGTCTGTCTCTTGTGCCTTCCTAAACCGGTCATCCGATGGCGATGAACCTGAGTCAGCTTATTGTTTACACCTACGGGAGGGTTATACGGATAGTACAATTATCTAAAATTTAAAAAACGTTTGTATCACAACCGCTTCTATTGACCAAGGATTCATTTCCAAATAACTCGCGGAGGAGACAATAGATTCTGTAGAAATGCAAAATACAGGTGAAAGATTCATGTTTTGTAGCTACGCGTAGCTAGGACCATAACATTTGTACGCAAATATTACGCAAATCAATCTCGCAGTAACAACTTTATGACAGATTATGCGAAAAAGTTTTTGGAAGATCAAATTTTTTATACATATATTTTAATTAAATTTCACCGTTTTTCGAGGTAACTACCAAAAATATGGTAGTACAAATCATTTTGCACCATCTTCATTTTCAAAAATTATATTTTCAACTATATTGAAGATGTTATGGTATAAATATTATTTCTATGTTTAATCAATTTTTAAACAAGATGTTTTAATCACTTTTTCTAAAAATCAAACTTGGGAAATCCGAACGAATATGAAACGAATCATGAGATACAATAGTTTCTGACATTACCAATCTGAAAGAACACCAAGTTTGACCATTCTTAAAGAACACACAAATCTAATCTATAAAAATGAGCATTTTATGTACTGACGTACCGTTCATCCTATTTCGATAAAACGTTGCCAAACGATTGAATGATTGCACTAAATATTATATTTCTTCGGCGGCAGCAACGCGCCGGGTAATGCAATAAATTGAAACTGTAAATTAATTTCGTCAAAGTTGGAATCCGAAGTTTGTACCTTCAAATAATATTCGTTAACGCAGCGTGGCCAATGTTAGCCCTTGCGCCGTAAATCTTCAAATCAAATAATACTCATCCATACAAAGGCCATTTAAGCCTTACTGTTCATTCCAACGACTTTCAGAAACGGAATGTTCTCTGCGAGTTCTAAACATTCATATTTCGCTGCAATATCTCCCCTTATTAGAGTCTAATATTTCATTTAATTTTGTTCTTCCCCCCCCCCTTCCTACCCCAAAAGCATCCCAGAGACCGCGAAGGGCGTGGTCAGGTGACACGGCTCTCTAAAGAACGGCGCTCTAAACGTTCCTTTAAATGACACTAATGAGGCTTATATTAGATGATGATGAGAATGCGCGGCCGTCTCGTTTCGAAACAACGCGTCGCGTGCGTTTCCGTCTCACGCGAACAGAAACGCGGGGACCGTTCCACACGATCCCCCGCGAAAGGTGCTGAAGATTATTGCGGCCAGAAGACTGTTCCCACTGACATCCAGCTGATGAAGAGATACGTAATGAACAGAAGATAGATTTTTTTTTTCATTCAACAGGGGGTCGTGAAGAGTTTTTGTTGGTGATATAATTCTAAACTATCGTTATTTTATCTTAATAGGTCATTAACAGCCACTAAACATCGGTGATCACTTTTGTATAGGAGATGTGTTACTCGGCTGCAAATCGTAAGGTGGCGAGTTCGATCCGTGGAGGAATTCAATATCCACATTGGCGCAACACCACAATACAAACCGCCACACTATTGGGTCAGGAAGCATAAAATCTAGCGTTGAGGTTATGAATACCACCTCGGTGGCCTGGTGGTAAGGTCTCGGCTTTTGAGCCAAATGGTTTCAAGTTGGAAACCCGCTTCTGCCGAGGAACCATCGTGTGAGGGGTCTCTTGCATGCTAAACCCGTCAGACCAAACGTCCTCCCGCTTGTGTGGTGGTGAGGGGGGTGCCAACTCAGGTGTGGTCCTCGTCCTCTGACCGTGATTCAAAAGGACGTTGTTCGTCCCTAAACAGCCCTCGTGTTGCCTTTACAACAGGACGTTAATATAATTAGACTTTGTGTTTTTAAAATTAATACTTTTTATTCCTGTTTTAAAGTTTTTGTTCTTAAGTTTTTTTAATGTTTATAGTATTTTGAATTATAATTGACAATGTACGTAAAAGCCACAGTTTTTAAAACTATGCAGTTTTAAAAACATTTAAAAATCCGGTTTTTTTAAAAAAAATTGTTTGAATATAGTATGATAGCTTAAATGATAATCAAAGGGATTGATTAAATGTTATATAGAGGTAATTGTTTGTAATAAAATAGCTTAATGGGATGGATTATCTCACACAATTAAGAAACAAAACGAGGTTTTCATGGATTACTGAAATCATTACGACTTTTTAATTTTTGGATACACCCTCCAATGTTGGGTGTTTCTTTTAATGGACATCTAAATCCTTCCTGTTCCACCTAGTTGGAAAAAAAAAGTCTTATTAAAACCTGCGTCGACGCTGTCCACCTGACAGTTAAAGCTTGATCAATGTCCGCAACACGGAGCTCTTGATTGGAAAAATCGGGCTTGTCCAGGAACGCAAAACTGATGACGACTTCCGTTGCCATTCCCCGCCCCACTCGCACTCATTAGGGTACTCGTGTCGGATTTCGAACGAAGAGTTATGGCCCGGTCGCGTGCGCGAACAATTGTTCCAAAAAAAATGAAACCGTCAAAGATGGAATAAAAATAGAATTAAAAAAATGTACTATCACAATTACAAATGCGGTCGAGATTAAATTCCTTCCCCTCCCTTATACCAGAATTCACGACAAAAATATATGAAAATTGAATTGGCAGCGAAATTGTCCTCAGTAAATGGAATATAATGCAATTCCTTTTTTTTCCTGCATTGAATATCTTGTGTGTGTGGAATGAAGTGATTTTTCCAGACTTATTTCATTTGTAATCGATATTTTTATGAAAAATTTTCATTTTGAGAGAGAGATTTGTTGGCGTTTTCGTGTGACCTATATTTCATCTGTTTTTTATTATTATTAAAGAATTGATTAAAAAACACACACCAGACGCAATATATCTCAGAGATTCACGAAATGATGTAGTGTGACAGATGAGGAGGGCGGATTACTTACATCGAATCAAATAATTAAGTATTGATGAAATGGGTCCGATGTGGTCGCTGTATTTTATGAGTAGTAAAATTAATTGTGATAAAGGGGCTGAAGTTTCGAGTCTCAAATCAGCAATATATGTGAAGTCGGTCAGGGCCGGTCATCTGGGGGGTGCGGCGGGGACTATGCAACCGGGCCCCTTGACTGAGGGGGCCCCCACCGTGATTAAGAATTAAAACAGTGTTCAGAACAATAATAATGTTACATACACTATTCACTAAAAATATACAATAGAAAAATATGCCGGCGTCCTGCAAGCGTGTCTTCCCCGTGATCCTGGGTTCGGCATGATTGTTCTGTGTCCTATCTGTGAGATGTATGAAGGTGCCCCCCCTGTAAAAAGGGGTTGCGCAAGCGAATGTGTGCGTCACCTTCCCAGAGCTAGAAGTGAGACTTCTGCCCTCTGGCTGCTCAGGGGTCTTTACCCTCAGAAGCTACAGCACCCCCTTTCCGTGCAAACACTGACACGACATCATCCTCCTCAATAGAAAAATATACAATATATATAGTTTATAGAATATAGTAGAATACAATATATATAGTATAATAGAATATAGTTTTGAAATTTCAAATGGCTCACTGTACAATGAGCCGTTTGTACAGTGAGCCTGCACTACACTGCACAATGACTTATTTGTTCAGTGAGCAAAAATAAGTCATTGTACTACTCACTGTTCAACACTTGTTGGAATAATCTGATATGAAAATAAAATCCAGCCTCTTCTATAATATTTCTTTCTGGTACCAAGACACAGATTTTATTTGGATAACTCTCGAAACTGCCCCATAAAGTTGTCTTTGAGAAAAACATCCTTCACTTCTGTCAATAAGAAAATTCGGGGTGTGATTGAGCATGAGAAGCTTCCGGCATGGTGGTTGGATCTCGCCAACTTGGTGGGGACATGGCTTTTCTCATCGATGATGGGATGTACTTCCTACATGGGGGGATTGTACCGTGGTCAGTGATGCCTTAGGACTCAACCACAGTTCCCGTGGTGGCGGTCACGGCATTCAGTCATTTTTGCATATCTTAGGGTGGGTTTGAAAATCAGTAGTACGGCTTCTTTCTTCAGCATCATCAGTTATATCGTCCCGTTCTGAAGTAATGCTAGGACTATTTCGGGATGGACCTCGTCCTTTTGAACCTGAGCTGGCACTCCCTTCCTCCACACAGCTGGAGAATGTTTGGCCTGACGGATTGGACGTGCAAGAGACCCCTTTAAGGCCTTATCACACGGCAAAATATCTTCGGCACTATCCGTCAGCAAACGACAAGGAAAATGACGTCACTTGTGTGACGTCACTTCAAACTTTCACGTCATTGGTTGTTAAATTTCATTTGCGGACAATATTTCGACAACATTTTCGAACTGGTTCGAAAAAGTTGTCGATTATGAAACTTGCTCGACCGGTTTTTGAGGGTAGAAACGGAAAAATGCTGGCGAAATTTCACCGTGTGATAAGGCCTTTACACGACGGTTCTTCGGCGGAATTGGGTCTCGACCCTGCAACCCTGCGGCTCACTAGCCGAGACCTTCCCACCAGGCCACCGAGAGGATATTCAAAGACTCCATTCTAGCCTGACTCAATAGTTTAGAGTTATTTCACCGACAAATCCTCATCATGCCCCCTGTTGATTGAAAAAAAATCGATCCTCTGTTCATTACGTAGCTCTTCATTGTATATATATATATTGTTATTACGGATTTCCTATATCAATCCGTGGGGTTCTTTTTTTTACCTCGTATAGTGGGTGTGTATGGTGTAAGCGATGATGATGATGAACAGAATGATCAGTCCTTTAGTAGACGCACGCAACACAGACGTATATTTACAGGACGAGGACAGGACAGCACACAGACGACAAATATTCACAACACAACTATGTACAGGAGACAACTATTTACAGCCGAGACGAACACACAGGACGGCACACTACAAATAGTAGTCCACAGGCAGAAATTCCGTAGTGACAATGTCCACAGCTCACAGAGCGGCCAGATAGGATTCAGCCGGAGAGGGAATCTTTAAGGGATTCACTTTACACCACCTTGGTCTCTCCAGAACAGGCTGAAACTATTCCTCTGTCTCTTCTTGCCTTTGCCACTACTTCGCACAAAGGGGCTACTCCTTAGTTTGGGACAGCTCCGTTCCCGACGACGACACAGGCTTCGTCTGTATTTGCCACACAGCATCCCTCTGGTCAGGACTTCATAGTTCAAGACCTCCCTCTCTTAGGTCTTCCCGATTAATTCCACAGCACTTCTTGTCTTTTTCGTTGAACACTAGATCGTTCAGCTTTGGCTTGATTCCTCTTGATTCTTCTTCCGGTCTTCTCCTTTGCTTTTTCTCCGCTGCTCCGCTTCGACTCTATCCGACTCCTCTGCAGCCGTCTGCCTTATATATACAGGCGGTAGGCGGGGCTAACATCTTCTGGTCCAGTCAGGAGCGTTCTGGATGTATCTCGGCTCCTAGTGGACGGATAGGGAAAATTCTCGATGTTTCGGGTACTTTCCATTTTGTCGCCAAGCCTTGGGACCTGTGACGTCACACCCACTCACTATTCAATACACATTACTGTCAATCTGTCTTCCTTACGATGGCAGTATTAGCGCGGGAAAGCAAAACCACAGGTTCGTAACAATATGTATGTATGAGAATGTATGTATATGTATCTCTGAAATGGTTCTAATGACTCCAAACTGAATGGTTCCAAAACTGTCGTTTTCTCTAATCTGGCAACCCTATTATCCTTCGCCTTCAGGAGCGGATTCGGAAAAATACGTCACAAAACGATGGGTGATTTTCGAACATTGAGCCAAGCAGGGGGTTCAACCAAACCAAAACTTTTTTTATTTGATTCCTGCTTGCATTATTTATAATCGGGTACCGCGTCAATAATCTCAGAACTTAGAAAATGGATTTAGACTTCAAATAGAAAATACTGAGAAAATTTAATGGATTAATCAATATTTGGAAAAAAATCTGTCTTAACATCATGTGTCATCCACTGCAAGTGTTTAAAAATTGTATTTGAGCTGGAGTGGATAAATAAAAAGTATTTTATTCTCGATAGAAAATTTGAATATATATATATATGTATATAAGGAGAATGTGAACTAATAGTCTATACTTATAATAAAGCTCAATGTGTGTGTGTGTGTGTGTGCGTGTGTGTGTTGGCGCTCTACAGACCAGACCATTGGACCTACAGCTACCAAATTTGGTACATGTATACCTTGGAGGTCGGGAATGTGCACCTCGGAGCCCTTTTTTCGAATTTTTAATTAGAATTTGAATTAATTAAAATTTAAGCGAAATTTCGACGTTTTTTCGCTATAACTTCCGAAAATATTATTGCACAAACATGATTTTTATATCAATTTAAAGATAAAAAAATTAGCTTTCTAACGGTATCAGTTTTTTTAATTTATAACGTAAGCTTCTATTTTTAACGAATTTTTAAAGAAATATTTTAACCATGTTTTTATCACGTGACGGGATAAAATAAAAGAATGCCGGAAGTTCGAATAAAAAAACTATCATCGCAAAATAAATCTAAAGAAATGCAACTTTTAACACGTGACTGGATAAAATAAAATAAATATAAAGTGTGATATTTTCTAAAAAAATAAACGCAAAGCAAAGGATTGTATGATCGTTTGCAATATCTAAATAATTACTTCAATAGATCTTCTTTACGGTAAACCTGATCGAATTTAGACAGGATATGCATTGGAATCCGACTTAATGGGATATTTTTATTATCGTTGCAATATCTGTATCATTAATTCAATCTTTTTTTTTTCATTATAAAATGTGATAGTTTCTAAAAACATAAATGCAAAGCTAAGGTTTCTATAAAATCTGCAAGAGCACGTCAAATTGAAAAAATTAGTTTTTTTCACCGTGTTGCCATCATTTTGACGGAAGTTCAAATTAAAAAAATAAATAAACTATCATCGCAAATTAAATCGGAAGAAATGCAACTTTTAGCACGTGACTAGATAAAATAAAATAAAATGAGATATTTTCTTTAAAAAATGCAAGGCAAAAGATTCTAAGATCATTTGCAATATTTAAATCATTAATTCGATAAATTATCTTTATTTATACAAGATTGAATTTATACAGGATATGCATTCAAATTCCTTTCCAATGGCCAATTTGTAAAATATTATTAATAGGCATACATATTGTTTAATACTATTAATTTGATATAAATGAAGTAAATGATTACATTTTCTGAAGTTTGAGTTAAACAATGCATTTATGAATAATGATTTTTAGATTTCTTCATACTTTGCTCTGTCACGACGCATATTTTACAAAATATTTTTATTAATATTTTAAATAAAAGTTGCTACATCAATCAGTCTACTAAATCAATCATTAAAACTGACTGATTTATAAAATTAAAGAATATTATTAGGAAAACGCTTTCTTTTAGAACTTTCCGTCCATCATCTCAAAGAAAATATTAATTTCAGGCCAATCAATGCCAGGAGTTACTTCAAAGCTAATGAATATGTGATTTAATTGAAAATGTGAGAACCCATTACTCATGGCGAACCAGCTGGTCGCCAAAGGCGGCTAGTAGGAAATAAAACTAAGTGTCATCATGATTTTTTTTAATTAAACGACCAGTTCATATGTAGGTGAGATTGGAAAACATTGATACGTAATTAGTATGCAATTCGTATCTAAACATATTCTCCGAAAAAACATGATTTTGCAATGTATATATATAATATTAAACTTCAAAATTCTGTGATAATTTGCATGGTTATTAAAATATTTAAAAAAGGTTTAAAAAAGTTTTGATCCTGTAAAGTTCATTTTTTGTGTAATAATTAATTTAATTGTTAATTTTTAACTAACCGCTAATTTGCAATTAATTTAATTGCAGTAAAACTTGAAAATTTAGCTAGATTTATTTTAAAAGACACAAATACTGTTTATTTAATTTTATCTGATAATCTATGGTTTTATTTGCGATCCTATCGTTTTGCATGTTTTTATGAATGTGTATGTAAAATTAGAATATTTTTATTATAAGCAGAGAGTGAGTACAGCATATTCTTTGAGAGACTTTATAATGCTCGTCCGACAGCTATCCGTCCGTTTTATGAACAAATGAAGTCTTTAATTTCTGACACACAACTTTCCGAAATCAGAATATTATCCATTGACCTTTCTTCTCTGAAATACACCATCCATTGCTCATATAAACCCATTCATTGGTCTCAAAAAATCTTCTATTGATGCAAACTCACTTCAGCAACTATTCCTTGAACATCGTTCCCAGTGTAATAATTATAAAGCAATATTTACTGATGGCTCGAAAACAACGAATTAGGCAGTTTTTGGTGTCATTTATGATGACACTTCATATAACTATACACTCAGTTATTCACGGTATACACGGTTCAGTATACACGGTAGAAGCAACTGCTATTTTATATGCGCTACAACATATCTCTTCATCTGACTCTCGTAAATTTTGCATTTATACTGACAACATGAGCGTTTTGCAACAATTACAAAATTTTGATTATTCTTGTCTTCCGTTTGTAGCACAAATCATGGAACAACAGTCACTGCTGGCGAAGAGATTTTTACGTACTCTTCTGCTGGATTCCGAGTCACGTTGGAATCTATGGCAATGAGCTTGCAGATCAGGCAGCAAAGATGGCTTCAGTTCCACTGGATTTCCCTTCTCTGATATTTCAGGATATATCAAACAATATGTCTGTGAAAAGTGGCGGGAGGTTTGGGACGTGCAAGTCGATAATAAACTACACACCATTCAACCAAAAATAAATATGTGGTCAGTTTGACCGAACCGAGGAGTGGATGTAAAATTAATTCGTCTACGTATTGCTCACATAAGATACACTCACAGACATTTGTTGTTTGGGGAACGGGCCCCTCATTGCACGAATTGTGGAGTGGTCAATTCTATAGCACACATTCTTACTGAATGCCCTAATTTTACTTCAGATCGTTTAATTCACTTTCACTCGCCTATTTTAAATTTATGACCTAGTGGGTGAGAAACCTCACTCAAAACTTTTTATGTTTTTAAAAGCCATTGGTTCTTTTCATAGCATTTAAAATTTTTTTTTATTCATGCACCACATCTTTTTAAATTATGAATCTTCTCAGCTTTGACATGTTTACAATACACCCTTCTTTCATTCACACATCCTATATTAGAACTATTTACAAACCCTTGTGGATGGCGCAGCATCAGAATTGGACCTTGTGCCAGTAAAACACACCATACCATACCTGAATACGCACGTAGGAGCACACGTCATTTAAACATAGGATTTTAACATGTGTGTCAAATGTCATTTAAGTCTTGCGAACTGCTGCTGCCATCTATCGTCTTTAATTCAATAGAATGGTTGATCACAGCATCGTAAGTTGAAGCCATTTGTGATTGAATAGAATATTAAAATTATTTATCACATTTTATAAAATTGCTTGAAACAAATATTCTATTCATTTTGTCTCCTTATCTATATAAATGAAAATGAACGTCCGTCTGCATGTCTCTTATGCCTTCCTAAACCGTTGATCCGATGGAACTGGGTGAGCTTACATCTACGGGATGGGTACAGGCATAGTACAAATATCTAAAATAAAAATTCTGATATCAACCGCATCTATTTACCAAGGATAAATCTTCGAGGTGACACAATAGATTCGGTAGAAATGCTAAATATGTTATAAGCCAATATTGTGTAGCTATTGAACACAAATGTCAGACAAGTCATTCTCAGAGGTAGCAACTTTATTATATATATGCGAGAAATTTTTGGGGAGACCAATCCTAGGGGTTTTAAATTTTTATTAAATGTTCGCGTTTTTCGCAGTAACTTTCAAAAATAATATAATACAAAAAATTTTGCACTATATTTATTTTCAAAAAATTACATTTCCAACTATATTAACAATTTTATGGCATAAATCTATTTTCTATGTTTAATCCATTTTCAAAGAAAGCCTTTTAATCCCATTTTCTAAAATTAAATTTGAGAATTCTGAACGAATCACGAGATACAATCAATAGTTTGTTTCATTACCATTCATAAAGGTTACCAAGTTCTACAATTCTAAAAGAAGACACAAATCTTATGAATATTTGTTTGTTCGTATTTCATACACTGTGGTAGCGTTCATTCTGTTTTGATAAAACACTGTTAAATGATTGATTGAATGCACTTCATATTTATTTTTGGCGGCAACAACGCACCAGGTAGCATTTCATAAAATTTCTTGAAATAAATATTCGATTCATTTTGTCTTCTTATAAATAAAACTGATATTTACATCTAATATTTCTATTTGATCCTCCCAGCATGTTTTTACTCCTAAAAGATCATCATGAGCAGGGATGGGGAACCATTGGCAATATTTTGGGCACGCCTCTGATCAAAGGGGGAAAACAGAGCAATATCACTGGTTCATCTTTGTTACAGGGTGCGTTGAGGGAAAGTGCTGGAAAAATTAAGTACTTTTAAGCACTTTTTAAGCTTCATAGCCAAAAAAATGAAGCCCCTTTGTACGTGTATGCATATGTAAACCTGCGTAATTTTTAATCCTTGGTTATCTTCTCTTCATTATAAGGCATCATTTTTATTGAATTTCAAAAAATTAATTTTAAATGTACATTTTCCCAATTTTAATATTTATTTCTGTATTTTTCATAATATTTCCTCAATGTCTTTCTTCTAATATAAAACAAATGTCTCTTTGGTTTTGACAAAAACGGAAAAGGATAATAAAAATGGAACAAAGACAATCAGGACCAAAAAATGTCAGTCCACTTTTATAAGAGAACTGTTTAGAACACTACATGTAAAAGAAGTTCAAGCGTTTTTCAAGTTGCAACCGGCATATTTTGTATTTCTCTCATTCGGAATAACCACTCCAGTACTTCAATACGGTGCTCAATGTTGAAAAAACGAGCGAAAAAAAGTTCATTAACCACTATCTTAACATGGTTAAAACTCTTTGATCCCTTCACCGAATGCTTCCTTTTTCGCATATACCCAGCAAACAAATATTTATGACTGTCATCTAGTGAGTGCGAAAACAAAAAAGAATATCGTCTTTGCGCTTCTCGAGAAAATGAAGCACTTGCAAAGGACCAAAATTAGGAACTTTTAAGGTACTTAAAAATTGTTTTCGAATTTAAGGACTTTTCATGGTGCTACTCACCGGGATGACGAGACTTCATAGATCCACGTGCCATTTCTTCTATAGAAATGTCCAATGAGGCGTGCCATCAAATCATTTTGACTTGCGATTATTGGGAAGATAATGAAACAGTAACAGCTCGGAACGCTTTATCTGCTTCGAAAAAGTACGTTTTGCACTGTATAACAGTAAATGTCACACGCGTCATTCAAATGAAAGTAACTTCTGTTGTTGCAGATGAGACGACAAATAACTTGTATCAGGATTGTAAGATGTTCAAAATGCAAATCATCTGCCAAACGGTCTCCAAGCGAGTCTTTCGTGTTACTAATCTCTGAATGACTCGCAGGCATAAACCAAGATATGCTTAAAATGGCACGAATCCTGCTTCGTATTTCGAAGTTCAGCTCGAATAGTTTCAATTCGTATTGCTAGTATTGCACACAGCAATTTCCGACGGACGAATCCGGAATCATCGCTGGAAGCACACTCGCTTGTTAACGTCTTGCCTTCGTTACGTCGATGACTTACAACTTTCGTCTACACATGTAGTCCATTCCTTTGGCACAACTGTCTTTCAAAGTTTAATTGCGTTATATTTGCGATTTTTAACTGTTATTTAGCATGGCTAGTTCAGCAAAGAAAGTGCAAATCAGTGTGTGTAACAGAGAATTTCAAACTGGGTGGATTGAGAAATATGGCATAATAAGTAAAGACAGAAAATGCCCATCTTCATAACAATGTTATATGTCTTCATTCCAAGAAAATATTCTATAAATATCAAAATTGTGTATTAATGAGATAAAGCAGGATTGTTATTCCACTACAACTAAACAATTTGGAGAAAATGAGAATATTTAGTCAATGCTATTATTATCCCCCAATTTGGGGAAATAATACCTAAATATGAATAATTGGGAAATGAACTTAAGATGAAACTTGTTTCCGATTTACACATGTAAAATATAGTGTGATTATCAATTAATTCACTGCTCCCTCATTAAATAACTTAGAAATGAGAAGCTCAACTTCTTTGCTCTCATTCAGGTTGAACTGACCCGAAAGGTAGCAAAGCTTGGCAGAAGAATTTATGGTCGGGGAAGCACAGTGAGAGATAAAAAACTATATTTATTGAAGTAAAAGCTCTTAGCACGTTCTTGGAGCAAAAAAATAATAGACTGAATTTTAAATAAAGTAAACTTCTCCAAATTTTGGAGAACAACTTTTAAAACAGATTCGAAACTCAATGTTTCAATATAAAAATTTGGCATATCATCTTAAATTGGCTGTACAGCAGGTCAACCGCATAGTCTGATATGTCTGAAAGATCTTTAACGTACTTGCATTCATATGATTCGAGTTCACCCAATGTGCATAGTCAACACTGCCAAAAACAAATAACCTAACTTTTGAAAGGTCGGTTTCGAATCCTGTTTATGGGTTGTTTCTTGAGATGATGGGTTGGAAGTGGAAAAACAACACAAGGACGGAATCAAAACGTTCAAAATGTCGAACATTCTTTTTTATAAGAAAGAATTTAAAAAAAAAGATGATTTTCAAAAATAAAATTTTAATAAAAGTCTTTATTAATAAAAAAAATGGAAAGATAATCAAATTTATTATTTACAATTTTAATCAAATAAATAAATAACTTGGGAGAAGCTATGATTTTCTTCGATTTCGTTTTATGGATCTTTCCCATGCTTTCTTATGTTTCAGGTACAGCATCATCGCGACTTGTGCATCTTGAACCTGAAAGAAAGATGGTGCAACAAAAATCACCAAGAAGAAAACTATACAGAATTTCATTCCATAATGAATGAATATTTTTTTCTAATATTTTATTTTCAAGGGTTTCTATTTTTTAAGTATATTTATGAAAATATAGCAAAATAACAAGTTATAACACTAAGTTATTTAATTATCCTTTTTTTTTAAAAAAAAAACCTTTAATGCGCATGAGTGCATGATTGTGTTTTTAATTTAATTCTCATTTCCGTTTTACCATGTCTTGTTAAAATGTGAAGGTGTGATAGTTATAAAGACAAAACATAAAATGTAGGTAGAATTTAAGTAAAAACAAATTCTAATACTTATTTGTATTAATGAGTATTTGTGAAACTTATTCCTGTTAATAATTGTAATAATTATTTGTATAGCAAATATTGAGCCACATATGATACAATAAAACTCTAAATTCCTATTATCTTCTCTGAATTAATGAGTAGAACACGATTATCAATAAGATTTAATGAATGTCTCAGATTTCATGGACTTTGTTTTTAATCTAATCAACCCCTCCGATTCAAAAATGCATGTCAACAGTAAATGAAATATATGTATACAATTTATAAAAATTTAATGTATACATCAGAATAGAATGAAAAATAAAAACCTTTCTCTCAAAACTCATTTCATCATGACATATGAAAATTTTAAATAGAAAAAAACTAATTTCTTTATTAAACTTACATACAAGGGGAAGAAAAATGTACTATAATTCATTTTCGTTTGTATTCCATAAATGTTAGAAGACAAAAGAATCTCTTTTAGGTTACTGTGTATGCAGATCCCCTTCAACCATGAGCAAACTTAAAGTTCAGTTCAGTTATATTAACGTCCCGTTTTGAAGCAACACTAGGGCTATTGTGGGACGGACCTCGTCATTTTGAGCCGCTGTCAGGTGACAAGGACGACACCTGAGCTGGCACCCCTCTCTCCACACCACACCAGAGGGAGGACGTTTGGTCTGACAGATTTAATGTGCAAGAGACCCACTTACATAATGATTCTTCAGTAGAATCGAATCTCGAACCTGAAACCCTCCGGTTTCGCAGCCGAGACCTTACCACCAGGCCACAGCGGCGGCCCCTGAGTAAACTTAAAGATGTATCTCTTGATATAATACAAAGACGAATTTAAAATATCTGATAAAGTGATTACAGTGCCAATATAATAAAACTTAATACATAAAAATGATTCCCTGCTGTATTTTCATAAACTGCAACAGGGAAATCTTTCTGTTGATTATGAGAACTGCTTTCTAACGATTTGATTAGTTAAAATAATATACCTCTGTAAAAAGAAGAAAACTGTGTAGTCACAAAATCATTTCAAATTTCTCTTCCATATGAGGATTAGCATACTCAGTCCATGACAAAAGATGCAAACCTTTACTAGACAAACATGCACAAAGGGTTTCCGATAACCTAATCATAAATTCAATACCACTTGCATAAAACTAATGCCTTCGCCCTATAGTGAGCAAATAGTTTTATTTATACTTATAATCAATTTGAATTTTAAATGAAAATAATGGCAATGTATGATACTAAAATGAGCAGAAGTGTATTATAAATATCCATTTTTAAAACAAGTATTTCTCATGAGTGTCAAGTTTAATCCTATTTAAATATGGAAGCATTTGAGATGAAATGGTAGAAAATTAAAATTATTTTACGACTCGTTAAAAAAGCAATATTCTATCACTAGTTGGATAGTTAAATGAATATAAAGGTAACAGCAAAAAAATATTTAGATAATTTAATGGAAAGAGGGAAACAAAGCAGAAGAATTTATATTGGAAAGGAGAAAATATTTTCTTCTGCAATATGGAAGAAGTTTGGCTAACTGGAGATGACATATTTGGATTAATCCTTGTTGTCATGATCTTCATTTTACATACACCTTTTAGCACCAAAAATATATCTGGTACAACTGACAGTTTAATTTCATTCTATATATATATATATATATATATATATATATTATATATGTCAGTCAATTATTATTAGAGAGAGATTATCATCTAACAAGTTATATTTAAAAATTTTAATAATGTTAATACAAATCAAACATAAAAATTAATACCAAGCAACTTTTCCATTTTATAATGAATAAATATTATTTATTGTTTGCCAAACTAATTATTAAATGCTACTGATTTGTCACCAATTCCTACAGTTAAAAAAAAAAAAAAACATTTATAAAATATATTTTCTACGCTTGGAAAAAATAAGATTTGAATCACTTACAGAATTATGCTCTCCAGATTGAAAATCTAAATTAAGGATCACAGATGCTAATTTCTTTAAAGATGGCGTTCGACCGTTCGATAACTCCCGGAAAGGTTTGTATTTGGATGTATCTCTAATTAATGAACGAGGATGACCAATGAACAAGACCTAATAAACAAAGACATCATGAAATAAATTTTCAAATCTTTGTATAAAATGGAAAAAAATGACAATTTTCCATTGAATATCTAACTAAGATATAACTGGCCATATGTAAATGATAATTACTAACAATTTTGTGAGTGATGATTTATTATGAATAATACTATGAAAATATAAAAATCCATATACTACTTAAACATTAATAAAAGAATAAATAACAAAACTGCATATCTGAAATTAACAATTTCAATTTCTTCATTAATAAAATTCCTAAAAATTTTATGAACAGCATTTATTTTTTCAATAATAGCTGACACGTTTCTATCAAATGAAAAATCTTTTATATTTTCCTAATAAACAATTAGGGTCATTTTATTTCAAAATTTAAAATAAAATCATACTATAATTACTTTAATTGAGGCTATTCAATGCTATGACTATTTAATATAGTAAAAAAATATATATACAAAAATTATTGTAAAACTAAATTATACACATAAAGAGAAATTTTTTAACTGATTAATTTAAGTGGCATAAAAATATTTAAAATGAAAAGAAATGCAATTCAATTACTAAGTTCCAAGAAAATCCATTTAATATTTTTTAACAATACGAAATTCCAATAAAGAAATTGAAAAGCATATATAATTATTCCATGCTAAAAAATTACTTAAAAAAATAATAACACAAAACGAAAACTAAAATTTTAATGCAAAATTCCTCTAATATAATATAGAAGATTTTTTTTTTTAAATCTGGAAACATCATTTTATACACAAAATATACCTTTTCTTAACATTAATAAAAAAAAAAATCATCATTATTTAACAATCTGCATTGCTAGATAGAGTGGCTACAGAAACTGTGAAAAAAAATTTCCCCTGCTTTTTCCTTGACTAAATTTGCAACTTTGCCCTGATTTATAGCTATTTATTAAATTCCTTCTATTAGTTTACACTCTCCCTATCTCTCTCTCTATATATATATATGTTGTTGAAATTTTCAATCATTAATAAAATACTTTTTATCCATTAACTCAAGTTCAAATGCAATTTTTAACACTTGCAGTGGATAATATATATATATATATATATATTAACTGGTTATATTAGTCTTCTGTGTCACGCCCCATTCAGAATCACTTCATGGGCATAGCATATATTATTAGTTTTAGAAGTTACTTAAGTAAAAAAAAAGAAAATCACTATCCCCATAAAAAAATTAAATTATAAAAATATGGAATTAATATCTTTTTTAAAAAACTATTAAAACAGTTTATTACATTTCATGCACAGAAATAAAAAATTCTGATTTTTAAATTGCAAAAATAATTCCAGGAAATATTAAAACTAGTCTTTGTAACAAATTATTTTAATACTAAAGATTATGATTTTTGCTAAAAAAATTTTTAACTGTTAAACAATTGATTTGTCCATTTTAGAAATAATTTGAATTGTATATTGCAGCATAAATATAATAACCGTAAGTATGATTCTACACATCTAACAATATATATTTCTTCAAATATTTAAACAAAAGAAATTCATAAATATCATATTCAAGGGTTGTTGTTTTTTGACAAATCATAAGAAAGTATCCAAAATTAAGCTTTATAAATAAATACAAGCATGCTGATTTCAGAATGACCTTCTCTTAAAAAAAAGGTATTAAAATAATATTGATACTTTAATCTTAACAAATATATCACAGGGCTAAGTTCATTGACTTAAAAATTCAAAATGGCCTTCAATAAAATAAAATTTATATTTTAAAATTAAGATTTTAAAAAAATAATAAATCTAAACATACATCAAAATCATGTTTCAGATCGTGTCCGACAACTCTCCGACCATCGATTATGGATAATACCTCTTTCTGTACTTCATACAAATCTTTCCCTAAGGGGGAAAAAAAATGAAGTCACATTTTTTTTTTTATGTTATTGTAAATTTTCTCTAATAAATTGGCTTTAATCAAAGCTTCAAGTACATAGGGTAGTAGTAAAATTTTATCTTATAAAATAAACATTTCAAAAATAATATCTAACATTAACATAGTTGTTTTGATATATGTGTTATGGAAAGAAAATATCCAATTTTATCAAAATATAAACATAGAATATCATCAACAATGAATGAAAATTTCTCTAATTTGAAAGGTTTTTATTTTAAATATTTTGAACAAGTTTATTTAAAAAAATTATAAATATGAAAACATTTTTATAGCACATCTAAAATAATGTTAGGTAATAAGGAAAAAAATTACAGAGCTTCTTCGTTAACCTTTACCTTCTTGTAAGAGAAGGCTTAAAAGTATTAGTAAACTAATCTAGAATATTAAAATTTGCAAATTTTATAACCCATATAAACAAAGTTTTCTGTTTTCTTTTTAAACATATTACTACCCAACTCATTCCACCATTCAGTCTTCTCAATAATATCTTTTTCCAATACATTTAATTTTATTCATCAAGAAAAGACTGACTAGTTCAACATTTTGAGCAAGTGCATTAGCTTTATATTATTCAATGATTTCTGAAGATGGATTCTTTTTTCCATAAAGAAATTAAAAAATTTTATGACTCAATTGCTCTAAAAAAATTATGTTATTAGCAATGTTTTTTTTTTAATGTCTAGGAACTCTACAAGTAGGCAATATCTTGACTGAACTAATTTGCTGATATTCTCAATTCTTAAGCAATATTTTTTTAATTTTATTTTTACAAGCTTTTAAATATTCAGTGTATTCGTTTATATAAGTTGAGTTCATATAAGTAAAGTTCATATAAGTTGAAATAGATGAGCTAAAGTCGGAAATAAACTTGAGTCAATTTCTAAGAGAAAAAATAAAATTATCTCTGAAAAGAAACATCCACCCCTATACAGGCAAGCAAAAGAAGATGAAAGACAAGTCGATTTCAATGAAACGGATATATTTTCTTCATACTATTAGAATTTAAATTAAGTAAAGAAAAATCATTCGTACTGACTTTTAGATTCACTAGGATTCTTCAAAAGATGAAAGACCAGATATCACAAAGAAAGTATATTCATAATCTTAAAAAAGAAAGAAAAGAAAAGAAAAAAGAGCTAGTGTGTGTGCTTTTAGAACTTTTAATGATGATATGCACTTAGATAAATAAGCATTTAAAAATAATTCAATACTGTTTCACATAGTACTTTTTTTTGTATGTATTTTTAAAATTTATATAAGTGGATAAATTTATGAACATATATTTTAAAATTGAGAGTTTTTTTTTTCATAAACAACATTTTAACATTTTAAGTTAATCACAATTTTTAAAACAGTTTAACTTTTATAAGGTAACTTCTTATAAATTAATGGAAATATAACAATTTCATCATCTAGGTAGTCGACTATTTTGAAGCTATGTCATTGAATTGAATATAAACAATATTTTTCATATATAATTTATTTTAATTATTACATTACTTTTTATATTAATATAAATAAAATTTTGTTGCATAGCAAAATTATCATATTTTTAATGTGCTAATAAAAATTAGAAATTTACTTTGAAGTTAG
Organism: Argiope trifasciata; assembly: GCA_026543055.1. Lineage (NCBI taxonomy): Eukaryota > Metazoa > Arthropoda > Arachnida > Araneae > Araneidae > Argiope > Argiope trifasciata. Next base: position 123,680 of record JAPMOQ010057575.1, on the reverse strand, counting down.
TAAAAAGAATGAAAAACCAATTGAAAAGTAAACATAAGATAAAAAAAATGTTATGCAAAAATTTCACACATAGGATTTCTACAATTTCGAATCAATGCATAAATATAATAAGATGGTGTAATTTACTTGAAAGGATCAGTACTCTGCACCATTACCAGTAAATGCAAAAGGCATCAATTGTATTCAGGAGAGAAATATTTTATTTTCTAAATTCTTAAAAGTACTAACAGTTTATTAAAGTATGGATAAAAATACAAGATACAATCTTTTTAAAAAAATGGATCAATTTAATCAAGTAGCAAAAAGTTTTGTATTTGTGAGATCTGATGATCCTTATTCTATATAAGAAAAGGCTATTTAAAATTAATTTCAAATATTTACAACTCAATACAGATTATTGGATTATGACACCAACTTCAATTATATTGAATAAGGGAAATAAAATATTAACTCTACGCTTTGAGGTTTTTTATGGTACATGAGGAAATAAAACTTCTTCATATCTACATTCACACAAACAGGTAATATAATTATTTTAATTGTGTGTGTTTTTTCAGTCGAATAAATAATTCATAAGCATTTTGTTTTAAGTTTTTGAAATTATGATATCTAAGAAATGCTTATTCTCCCAAACAATCATTCTAATTTCTTATTTAAACCGTCTTCTAAGTAATTAAGGCAATAGTGTAACAAATTCCCAGAACAATTTTAATAAAATTTTATTAAAGACTTTTTTTGACAATTTTATAAAATAAATTTTATAATCTGACTTTAAGATACCTTATATATAAAAGTACAGAGGGGCAATCCATATTTAAATCTCATTGTACAATTATTCTACTAGCACTAAAAGCAAATACATTCATCTGTTAGTGTATTATATGGAAGATTCTTAGACAAAACGTTAACAAATTTGATATAGAAATTATTTTAAAGGAAGAAATGATCACCACACAGCAATCATTTTAAATACTTGAGTTAGTTTTAATTAATCAAAAACTAAAAAAATTTCATTACTTGCTCAATTAAAAGTTCTATCTTGCAAAAATATTTGTTATACAATTTTGAAATTCTGAGAATTATCTTTTCAATTATATAAATTTCATTGTGCAATTTTTCTGTTACTTTTAAATATCTTTTCAAGAATATTTTTTCAGCAGTACATTTTAAAAAACATAAATCAAATATAATTCCTGGTTTATTTAATCTTTTAACTCATCTGCAACTCGTTTATTGAAAAATTGATACATCTGAAATAACTTTTTAAACAAGAATTTTACTTGTTTCCTAACCATGAAAAGTAGTGAATTCTCAAGTTTGCAAACATTAAATCTTCTTTCTCTATAGTTTTAGATATAGAGAAATGTAGGGGAGAAGCAATTTAAGTTAATAATTTTTTTCAAAAAACACACAATGGCAAGGAAAGTGATGGGTTAAAAAAGGAGGGAGGAGGGAGATTATTTTCAATAAAAAATGGTAAATACATGTAACTATAAGAAATATATATATATTGTACTTAAACACACAAAATAAAACACTATTATCATCCACTAATCATAACTTATGCTATATAATGAAAAAGTATACATTTATGCCAAAACTTAACTAAAACTTAAACATAAAACTTAAAAAGAAAAACCGTCAATAATGTTGATAAACACAGGATCATTCTACTTTGTTCTCAGCATAAGGTAATTTTTATTTCCAGATTAGATTTATCATGTGATATTTATTAACTGAGGTTTGTGAAATTTTCACAACTTCTTCAAAAGCTATAGTTATTTTTAACAATATCTTTTATGTGAAAATGATATATCTCCTTAATTTAAGATTTAAATTATGCGTTTATTTGTTTTATTCATTAATGCAATATATATATGCAATTTCTAATGAGCTAATAAGTGCTTTTAATAAAATTTATACATTTTTAATTAAAATTATAAATTATTATTTAAATTTAAATAAAATTAATTTTAATAACCATTAAAATCATGTATGAATTTCTTAACTAAAAAGTCAATGGAAATATTTTTTTCCTGGGTATCTTTAAAATGTATATTTAAAACGATAGTCGATTTTCCTAATTTCAGAATAAAATAACATACATCAATTAAATTATTCAACTATTAGTCAGAATTTAATTCTAATATAGCATTTATAAAAATCAAACATGTTTTTGTAGTTAAAATGAAACTCATTATGATTAAAACTAATTTTCATAATTTCAGAAAGCCATTCCGTTTAATGCTTTCATTACAGTTAAATGTAAGAGCATAAACCAAACTTTACTTTGAAAGGCATTCTGCACAGGGTAATGTTTATGCCTTGAAATTTAGTTCAAAACAATTGAGTATTTTCATGGTGGTTTTTCCCCCCTTTTTCAAATCAATTAAATTTCCCACAGAATTAAAAAATAAATTTGAAAGTTTCCAGCATGACAAAAATTAAATAAATTCAATAACTGACATGAATTTTGTTGAAATTACAAAATTAACACAATTTGATGGCAAATCAGTTGAATGCAAAAAATCTGTTGCTCATAATATTGCAAATCATATTAGTTCCAAAATATTTTATATATTTATACTTGACTATACTTTTAATAACAAATCTGCCTGAAATTAAATTCATCTTTTTAAAATATATAAACAGAATTTAAGAGAGCAGTGGAGGCACCTATTTACCCTAGATACCATCTTATGTAGATATATCCTAGATCAGAAGTATTATATATCATCTCTAGATGTAAAATGATATATAATACTCCTGCTGCTGATAGAACAAATAACAAAATGAGCTAACTGTGTTTATAAAATCCCAATTTAAAGCAAAAGAGTCCATTGGTATGATCAATAAAATACCAACATTATTAATGAAAACATTAATATCCTTATAAGTATAAAAAATTAGTTACATTTTTGATTTCAGAAATAAAACTATAACTAAATTGATTATAAAATGATGGTTTACAAATAAATAGCGTCTCAGGAAGATCCTTCTTAAAATATTAAAAATAAGAAAAATGGATTTAATAAATAGAATATGTATTTACAATAAAAATTCAAAATATAAAATACCTTGCTGTAAGTCTGCAGGTCTGACACCACTCACTTCGGTGCGATAATCTGTTATTTTCTCTTTAGGTTTCACATATTCGTCATAAATACAATTTCCAAATGCATTTACAATAGAGACTCTCGCAAGTATGGAGTCTTTTCCTTTCGGCCCAGTCCCCACCATTTCACAATCTATAGCCACTGTCTTTGTTAAGCTAAAAAGATAGAAAAAACTATAAATACAGATTATTTATTAAGCTTTATCAAGCTAATTATGTTTTAAAAACATACATAATACTATTATGACTCTTAAATGGAAACCTGGAATCAATTTGATTTCAACCTCTTCAATTAAATTATTTTGTAGATGTTGGTTTACATTTTTTTAAGCATTCAACATTATTTTTTTAACTATTACTTTGCTTTTTTTAAAAAGTAGAGACATCTATCAATATATGTAGACATTTCTTGGCAGAAGCAACTGGTTTATATGAAAAAAATCTCCAGATATTATTAAGTAAATTCCTTCGTTTTCTTCCTTTTAATGCTATTCATATTTTTGGGAGGCTTTATGCTGTTGTAGCGCTTTTATGTGGAACTCATTGAGATCGGTTATTAATATAGATTATCTTTCTGGAATGATAATTTCAGATTATATTTGAAATGTAAGTAAGCGAAACTAAATCAAGTCGCTATATTTTTATTTCATCAAAATGCTACTACTGTTGAACCCTTTTAAAAGGACAACTTATAAAAAACAAAGATTATAAAATAGAAATGTAGCTGCTACAATGCCACATCACTCATTTTATCATGACCTCAGGGATTATTATATTTTGTTCAAAAAAATACTAAACCCTTTCCCAAATCTCATTTTTGTATCTCCTTCCATTGTATCATAACTTATTTCAAGTCACTTGACTTGGTTTTTATCAATATAATTCAAATAAAGTTATCCAGAATTATAACAATGAGCCAATTTTTTACATTGAAAATTAATTCTGAAAATACATATTCATAGTACACTTTCATAGAATAAAATATAATCAATATGATGTTCAAAAGATATATATCTCCATATAAATAAATGATACCCATTAAAAGTCTACTTAGCATTAGCAGAAGTTGGGTTTAGTTAAGCTGCCTTTTCCCATAATATGAAAACTGTTTTCGCTAATTATGTAGATAATTTGATGTTCTGAAAAAAAGTAAATAAAACCTTTTGGGAAAAATATTATATATTTATTTATACATGCAATAAATTAGATATGGTGGTTAATCTTTCTTTTCCATTTAAAATAATTTGATCATTTTTCTTTTGGTTAATCTTAAAGCTAGCCTCAACTGTAAGTCGGTCTAAAATTGATTAATTAATGAATTATAGTACTATCAAATTATTATTGGTAAGCATAAATAATGAAAAAAAATCTAAGCAAATATATATTTAGATCAGTGTATAGAATATAAAAGGCAAGTAACAAATAATAAATACAAAACTGCCGGCATAAATACAAACTGCGTAATATTCACAAAACTGTCACTACAATTGGAATCAGAATAAATTACAATCTAAATGCATGAGATAGGTTCTTCAGAATTGAAGGAATTTCGCAAATATATCATTGACTATACCACATATTGGAAATTTTGATCCCTTGCAAATGTAAATATCAATCTTCCACAGTTCAATGCATGGCCAAAAATAGGTGGTGTCTGTTTTACAGTGTTAACAGATGTTTGATTTTCTTTAGTTATCAGCAATGTTTCATTCTGTTTATGAAAAAATAGCAGTGAATTATCGTGTCTGCTAAAAATTACAGTCTCATAAAAATAATTTCCAGGTTAATAATAAAGTTCCCTTATTTTCCCAAATCCCTTGACTATTCCCAGTCAGCTGGGCATCTTGTTAAAACTGTTTGAGATCAAATATTTAAATCAAAACATTTGAGGCACTCCCCCACTCCAACACACACAGGTAAAAATGAGTAAGATTTGGATATTTTCTCTAACACTGATTTTCGAGGTTGCTTAGCCAACTAATAAAAATTTCCAGAAATCTCATATTTTTAAAATTCTGAAAATGTTCAGATAGTTTTTTTAGCTTAAATGTAATTCACTTATTGAGCACTCAAAGAATAAATCAAATGTTCTGGTAAAAGTCACCAAATTTCCAATTTTGAGATTTATACTTTGCTTTCTTTTAACTCTATACAGTCTGATACAACTCACTAACAATATTTCACTTAACAATAAAAAGTCTGGAATTAGTGAGTTGTATCAGACAGTATGGAGTTAAATGAAAGCAATGTTGAAGTACAAATCACAAAATTGGAAATTTGGTGACTTTTACCTGAATTATGATGGTATAACTCTTTTGGAAAATAGTTGGTTTTGTGTTTCAAAGGGATTTTCAGTGAAGATCATATTTTTTTTCTGTCAGTAATAACATGAAAAACACTACAATAGGTAATATTCATATAAGGAATTTGCATAATTATACATATCAACAAAAAAAAAAAGATAAACTTAAAAAAGATTACAAAATTATAATAATGATTAGTCCAAAGAAAAAGAAAGATGCTATAAATCTAAGTTAAGAATGTGCAAAATCTTTCTAACTAAAAATATTTAATAGTCACATTTGCAGTACTAAAAAAAAAGAAAAAAATTTAGCACAGTGAAAGCAACAATGTTTAAAAATACCCTGTGTAATCAATTCTTTCTGTTTCTTCATTATCATTGACATCAGTATCTGCAGAATTTGAGTCTCTTCTAAATAAAAAAAATTAAATGCATTAAGAATGATAATAAAAATAATAACAAGTTTACAAATATCCTAGCAGTTTTTACTTTTATCAATAAGCAAAACAAATCAAAATTCTAAAAAAAAATATTTTAATTTTAAATGTAATCAAATTTAAGAAAAGTTCAAACACATAATAAAATTACATATATGTTCATTCTTAATTTATCATTTCATTCCAACATAAAGTATAAATAGAACTGATGATTTTAACTTTTTTTTTTTCACATAATCACCAAAGAAATACAAAACTTTATACAACAACTACCTTTTATTAAAATCAAACTCAAATTCTTCAACTGTTTTCATCTTTTTAGAAGGATTCTTATTTTGATTGTTTTTATTTGTACGCTTTTTCTTATATGACTTTGAAAAGCGAGACTGGCCAGCAGATTTTGAGTCTTTAGGAACTCTCTCCTTGGTACTTTTTTCCAGCACCTGAAAATGAAATTCAGTTCCATAACATAATAAACATCATCTATAACTTAATTTTAAAATAACATTAAAAAATCCAGTTATTAATATCAAATAAATCATTTCAATACCCTATAAGTAATTTTGAATAAAACATCTTTCTCAAATGAAGTAAGCAAACTTATATCGAATTCTCAAAACTGTTTAATACATATAAATAGCTTACACAAACTTTCAATACAAATAATATAAATTTCTATCACCGCATCATCACTTACTTTTTGTGAAATAATGGACAAGCAGTTTCGGACTTGAGCTAAAGTTTGAGAAATGATATCACACAAAATGGTCGAGAAGTGGACAAATGTGATGAGAATTCCCAATAAGAACTTCTTAGTATGCGAAAGAAAACTTCTTACCTATTAGAATATATTCAAAATAGACTCGAGCAAAATGAACTACTCATGAGATAACTTTTTAGGGTAGTTATGGATATGCAAATTTTAGTCTAAATGCTTAATAATAAAAGATATTTATAAAAAGAAGTCAATTTTGATCTAAATGTTAAAGAATTTCACTTTAAAAATAGCAAATAGAAAAATGAAAGACATGAGATTTCAAATTCTATTTTTAAATAAGGATCATTTATGTATATAGAACAATTTCAGTGACCAAAAGAAAAGGGAGGAAAAAAAGCAAGATGTGTGTACACATACGATGTTTTGTTGTTGTTGTTTTTTAATTCAATGAAATCACTTGAGAAGAGGATTTTTGAAAGTTCATCCTCCCAAATTATTAAGTTTGTTTAAACTATTATTCGGGTCGATCTTATTTTAGCCCACTTTTGGCGACTTTTTCAAAATCTCGCCAAATAATCAGTGATAATGATTTCAAAATGGCAACTCTGACAACATCTGAAGAGAAATGCGGCAACCCTACGGTGCGCTTATTTTGTACGTCCGATCGCTGCGAAGTCTAATACCCACCCACTAATCAAATACTTTCGATTTGGCGAGATTTTAAAAAAGTCGCCAGAGGTGGGCTAAAATAGGATTTTACCTATTATTCTATGGGATCAACACTAAATCATCAACAGATGAAACTTAAAAAGGGAATATGCAATAGAGAACAAATACATGTCAGTCAAATTACAATTATTTAAAATTTTATAAACAGAATAAAAAAGGAGGAGGGGGAGAAGAGTATCATTTATATGGACTTCCCCTATTTCTTTTTCCACACAAATAAAATATAAAGATTTGTAATAGCACTAGTCAATTAACACATATATGTCTTGAAATTATATATCCTAATTTTTTTAATACGCAACATTTTAAGGAAAAGCTCTACTTCTATTTGATAAATTATTATCTTAAAACTGGAATGTTTAATATATTCTATTTTCATATAATGGACTGAAAACATTTTTATGTAAAACTGAAACAAAACAAAAAAAACATGCAAAGAATAGAAGTGATACATCTCCACTCAAATATGAAACCATGGATTTATTACTAAGATTCTACCATGATTTGGTGAAAAAAAAAAAGGTGGGGGACATATTCTATTTTTATAATGGAAGGAAAATAACACAATTTTGAAAAGATACTCGGCATATTAAATAGCAAGGTAATAACAGAAAATAAACATTTCCTGATTAAATGTTTCAATAATAATGGTATTAGAATTCCTTCATTCATCAGGTACAAAATGTGCTAAAATAGGCAAGTTTAAATGCTGATATCAATACAAGAAGGTTTTATTAAGATACATATTCACTATCTTTAAACATTAAAGTTCCCCTTGTAATAACTAAAATTGTCAGAAGTAGCAGAAGTATTTTAATGCTTACCAAAAATATCCCTTTTAAGACATAACAGAATGGATTACATTAGCATCTGTTAAATGCTTTTATGGTATCTTTAAAATTAAAATAAGTAAATGCCTTAATTCATATAAAAATTATACTGTAATACAATTAATCAAACTAAAAGCTGAAAAATGTTAATATAATACAGAACTGTAGTTCCTAGAAAGGTTTTTTTTTATAAGTTTCATCCATAATCCTTAAATATTTTTCATATTGAGTAAATAACACAAATAGCAAATAATAAACATCAATTTAGACATTTATTCCCAATGGTTTATACAAATATAACAGGCTCCTTACTTAAGACGTTTTTATGAATAATTAAATCAAAATGAAAAATAAAAAGAGAGAAAAAGAGTAAGGCTTTGAGGAATGGCTACCATTTATAATACATAAAACTCAACCTTTTGCTATTCATTTTAATATTCTTCCATGAAATGTTGTACAAGTATCATACACTTAAAGCAAGTTCGAAGCAATGCAAATTTCTGATAAAATGAAACAAAATGACTCCAGATAAGTTTTGAATTGCTTAATACGTTAATAAGCAAATACATTAAATGACAAACACAGTTTGAATCCTTCTTTTACATTATTTAATGCAGATCAAAGTGACATTATAACAGAGTCTGCTGTATGATCTGAAGAAGCACACATTTAAAACATGGTTCCTTAGAATATTTCAATATATACAAGGACAGAAGCATGTTAAATCTAATTCAAGGGTTAAATGTTCTCCCACTAATGTGAACATGAAATCTGAAGAGAAGATGTTAAATCAGGAGTAATCTGGTTATGGTCCAAAATTATGAAATCTATCCGAAAAAAGCTGCTATGTGGCTTCATAACTAGGTGGCAATATTAGGTACTTTTCCATTATACCAGCACAGGTGAAAAGTCGTCAATAATGATGCAATCAATGCCAATTAGAATATCGCCGCCAGTAACCTTTTGTCGCTACATTTTTAAAGAAAGTTGCGGCCATTTTGTCACCTGTCAGCTGTTGTCAAAAAGCTTGCTTGGCAAAATTTGCACCGGTACAATGGAAACGTACCCAATATTATTAAAGCAGTTAAATTAATTTATAAATTAAACAATTGCTTACAATGAATATGTTCAGTTCATCATGAAACTGAAGGCATCTGATTTACGGTCCACTAGGTTGCAAAGTTTTGGTACATTTTTTTAAAGTTTAGAAAGTCTTTCTTCTTACTTTTTAGACATTTGTTGTTACTTTTTTCACTTATATAGTTTAAAAGCCGATTCCATTGTTTTAGAATGCAAGTTATAAAAAAAAATTCAACAACAACATACAAAAAAAACTGCCAATTTCAAATGCTACAAGTATTGTAAGCACAGTCTCCATTTTGGACCTCAATACTGAACCTTCTGGTATAGGATATTGGAAAGCACAAATATCAATTTCAGAATTTTTTTTCTAATGCAAACCAGTGGTTTAAAGCACATTAAATCTCTATTTCAATTCAGGACTAGTATGGTCCTATTTATATCAACCTGGAAAGCCAAGGGTCAGTTACAAATGGCAGCATGTTTAAAACACAGGGAATAGTATTGTAAAGAAATAAGATTGTGATTATATATACCCAAAATTGAGAGTCAAAGATAAATCATCGATTGTTTGAACCTATTTATTGGTAATAAATTTTTAAAAATAAAAAAATGCCATTAAATTTCTTTAAACACATAATTTGATCCATTAGAGTGACAACCCTGATATATCAAATTAATTATTAATCCATCAATTTATTTGAACAGAAATAAGTACATGCACAGGGTTGTCACTCAAATCTGGATAGAAAAAATTCCCCTTGCTTTCTCTGTGCTTATAGTCAAGATATAAGGAAACATGTCAAAAGCACTCATGTGCTAGTTATAATGGAATATGGTTTTAAGAAGGGGAACAAGCAAGGAAAAGAAGTAACAATTTAGTTTCATTTGAAATAATAGCATGGTAAAGAATATCTATATTTGCATACAGAAAACACACTATTTCTTTTTATTCATTATCTAGTTTAGCAAGATAAGATTTATATAGTAAAAAGGGTTATTATGCTCTTATTATTGTACTTTTCAATTACAAGTCACACAAAATTGACTCATGAACAATAAAACACAAAACATTTTTGTTCTCATGGTACAAATCAGTTAATGATTATTTAACTTAACAAAAAACATAAAAAAGAAAAAAATATTTTTAATTTATTTTTTCATTTATGCCAATTCACACATCTGGGCATCAATTTCTTGCAGATTTTTCAGCCATTAATTTCATGGAGCTAATGGATTAATCCATAACAAATAAGGTAATTTTTTTCTTCTATTTCTATTACAATATTTCTATATGACCTGGAGTAGATTCTTTAGCCATTTCACTTTCAGTGAATGTATATAAAAATATTTCCAATATATCATTTAATGCACTGTTGGTGTCTTGGCCTAAGAGTATCAAGTCTTCCCCGTGATTTGAATGTCCTGGGTTCGAATCCTGGTTTGGGCATGGTTGTTTCTTTCTCTGTGCCCTCTTTTAAAAAGAACAGAAAGTGAATAAAAGAAAAGAAAGCGAATGTGTGAATGTCATCTTCATATGAGCTATAAGTCAGACTTCTGTCCTCAGATGCAGAGGACTTTTTACCCCCAGAATTTAATGCACCCCTTCCAGTTGCAATGTAGGCATGATATCATCATCCTCAAAGCATTGAAGGATGAATGTGACACATAAGCTTAATACTTAAAATTCAGCTTTATATTATTATTTTCTGAATTTCCAGTTTATTTGCAGACATCAGACTTGACATGTCATCTTTTATAGTATTCCTTTTAGATTTTAAGTTCAACATCAATGATGACTTTTTATAACAGGCGAGCTGGATCACATGCTTTCCTCTTTTGGCACAACTAGAAAGTAGCTGTTTTCCCTTATCACTTAGGTTTATTACCTTCTTTAGACATTCTAGGTTTATTATAATACACAATAAATCAAATGTTATGGAACTTATCAAATGCATTCAACAAAATCAGGATCGATTTTTTCTTTTGTTCTAATTTGTATCAGATACTTCTAGTGAATCACAGAAGATTTCACCAAGAGGATCAAAATAAGACAAAGATCAATACTTATACATTTAAAATCTAGAGACAAGATGGATATCTTTTCTAACATAAAATATAGTAATTTTAGTAGTAAAAATATTCGTGTTTGCCAGATTTAAAACTCCTGACAAAAATATGCAATTATTTAGAACAGAAAATTTCATTAGAGATTTAAAAAGTTTTCTTAATTAAAGAAGTACACTTTCTTAATGAATTAATTCACTTATTGTACAGAATCAAATGATTTTTCTTTTTCCAATTTATAGTACCTTCCCCCCCCCCCCCTTAAAAAATAATCCCTCTGTTGCTAAAACAGGAAAACAGATTGAGCAAGTATAGTTTGAGATGTTTCCCAATTTACTTTTGTGTCTCAAAAGCTGACTTACATTTGAAAGAGTGCAACTGCTTTAAAAATAATTACTGGTCTTTCTAATAGCTGCCCTACTGCTATTGTACTGTTCCGGTATGATCTACCGCCTCTTTCTCTGAGAAAAAGTCACTGTGTTCCAAAATAATATTACAGTATGCTCTTTAACTACAATAATCAGCACAGACCTTCTGCTTATCTCCCTTCATGACATAATAAAAGAAACACAGGGCTTTTATTATGTTATGAATGAAAGAAAAAGGCCTTTAAAGAAATTTAGTCCTTTTTCCTTCACTAAAGAGATAGGTCCACCTTCTGGAGATGAGGAAGCACATTCCTTAAAGCTTTATTGGAATTTTAAGTTTGGCCTTGATCGAATTTATTTCCATACTGATATATTTGCCAAGGTTAGCAAAAAGTCAGAGTTATCTGAATTTACTAGACAAATATCTCTGGAGACAATTCACAGCATCCCATCTTCAACTCAGAAAATGTACACTGATGGCAGTAAAAGAGATGTTTCTAGTAATGGTGTGCACATTGAGGCTCCTGAAGGAACTACTGATATTTTGATTAGAAATCCTGACAACTATTCTCAATTCATGTCCAAACTTATTGTAGTCTATAAGGGACTCCAATATATTGACATGTCCTTTGAAATCGTCATTTGGATTATAATGGACAGTCGTGCCTCTATACAGCACAATTCGCATTGGACAAAAATTAGCATGAATATCTTAAAACTTATTATCAGGCTCTATGCGGAGCACTCTATGCACCTTCAGTGGGTCTCCTCATATATTGGTTTAAAAGGTACTGAGATAGCGGATAACTTAGCTGATGTATTTCATGATGATGCAACACTAACTTATTTTGAAATCTCCTCTACCAAAAAGATGAAGTTAAGTGCTCTTTGAAAAGTCCTACCTGCTCACCCTTGGTATTTTGGTTAGAGTCATGGTCTGGATGTCTCTAAGAAACTGGATTATGTCAACAGCTCGTTTTTTTGAATGGACATACCAAATCACTCACCTTCCTATCTTTGCTGAATGTATTTGGCGCAAGGCAGATCAAGCCACCCACAATCATATTCTTAAATGTTTTCAATATTTTTGAGATTCTAAGGGATCAATTATTGTTTGTGGACTTTTTAGATATCTTTGATTTCATTGCTGTGTTTATAGCAATTAGAAACAACAACATAATTTGAGATGCATGCAAATGAAGGACTTCTAGTCAGAATGCAAAAGATCTTGCAAAGAAAAAGATAATAAGTAATTATTCAGTAAGAAAGCCCAATTAAAAGACCAGAGTTCAGAAAAATTATTAATAATTCAATTTTAAGTAAATCCAGTGCTGTTGATAGAAAGTGGAAGTAATACATGCAAAGAATTCACTACCAATAATATAAAATAGATGTAAAAGCATGTAAAGCATAATTTATTATGAATACAGCAAATATTAGTAATTTCATCATTACTAACCTTTCAGCACACATGCCCATTTCTTCAATATTAGCAAAAGTTAAGGGTTATTTTGATCCCAAATCTAAATAACCCTTAAGTATTCTAATGATTAGTTTTTTTGATAATTTGTGGTATTGGTAATTGTGCAAGGATGGATGTTTGGTGAATGGGATAGTAGTATTTTAAATCTGCAGAATTGATGAAGAGTGAGTGGAATATACACTGATGGAAAAAAAAAATCCCAACACTAGGAAGGAGCTGTGCTAAATAAACGAAATTTGGTAGGCGTGTTTATACATCTAAAAGATGACGTCGATTCAAATTTCGAGCTACATGCATAAGTGTGACGCTAGTAGCGACACTATGAACATGCAAATGAGGTTAGCTTTAAAAAAGCGATGTAAGGTTCGTGATCGTTATTTACAGTTGAGATTTGACGTAGTGGGTTAATGTTAGTCAAGGATGCCTCTGAGAAGACGAAGAAGC
>JAPMOQ010057575.1:65611-100107 GCA_026543055.1 Argiope trifasciata | reverse complement strand
GTTTGTGGTAATTTTTGTCTCCACGAATTTTTCCAGTGACAATAGTTTTACCGTACATAAAGGGTCCTTAGTTGAGAATATTATTTTACCCTGCCTTGTATACTTCATATTATCTATGTATTCATGTCTGTTGACATTTTCCATCACAAATTCTTGGGCGGCTAAAGGATTCAATTTCGGTAGTTGTTTCTGTTTATCTGCATTTGTGAACACAACATTTATTTCATTAAATTGTTTCGATGCTAAACGAATCACCAGCTCATTAGTTTTCTTGCTATTTTTATAAAACATATTGTTTACCGTTGTATCCATGTTAGAAAACATTGACTCTTTCATTTCAGCTTCATTATTCAAGTTCCTAACACAAAAAGATGAGTGAGCAATGACGAAAAAACCTCAGCAACTGAAGCACAAAGAAAAACAAATCCGGAAGCTATTAAAATACTTTTTAAGTATATTGAAGTACTTCTTGTTAATCACTATAAACACCAAAAAATATTTTAAATCTATCGAACGCATAAACAAACGCCAATAATTACATTTTATGTAGATTGAGTCAAACAATGCATTTATGAATAATGAGTTTTAGATTTCTTCATACTTTGCTCTGTGAGCCATATTTTATAAAATATTTTTATTAATCTAATACTATAATACGAGGAATGGTTGCCAAGTCGAAAATCGCCCCAGAATTAATAAACTCCGGTAAACTTGGGGGTCTGGGGTTTTTGGCCACGAGGAATCGATTGGCGCCGGCTTTGAAGCGCTACGGTCGAGCAGTTTGGAGTTACAGATAGGATATTTTCAAACTTTATTAGTTCGCCATAATGGCTACTTAAATTTTCAAGTGGTAACGTACTGCCATCTATAGCCAATATGGCGAACTAATAAAGTTTTATGTTTATGCTGTTATAGGTTTATAATATGTTTCTTATGTATGTATATATGTTTGGTTTTTCTAAATAAATTTGTCAAAAATATTCAACTTCAACACACTTCAATCTTTACCTTTGTATAGAATAGTTCCCTTTCCAAACTCTTTGTTTAGAATAGTTTACCATGGTGCACTTTAACCGGTTATCTTTTCACCAATGGTTTCACAAATTTTCTTATGGCATGTATTGTTTTGGTAAATCACAATTGAAAATTTAAATCTTCGAGTTAGCTTCGATACCTGTTTTCTCCGAGCGGAGCTCGGTCACCCGCTGGTATTTTAAATAAAAGTTGCTATATCAATCAGTCTTCTCAGTCAATCATTAAAACTGACTGATTTATAAAAATATAGAATATTATTAGGAAAACGTGTTCTTTTAGAACTTTCAGTCCATCATCTTAAAAAAAATATCAATTTCAGGCCAATGAATGCCCGGAGTTACTTCAAGGCTAATGAATATGTGATTTAATTGAAAATTTTAGAACCCATTACTCATGGCGAACCAGCTGGTTGCCAAAGGCGGCTAGTAAATAATAATGTAGTTCTCTATGCCTTTTTCTGGCATCAAGAATGTAAACGTAGTATTCTATTATTTACCATTTGTTTAGAAATAGTGCATTAGATCTAGCATTTGTTATCGTAACTTTCAACTTGCAGCTAAATTTGCATCAACATCTCTCTCTCAGCTCCTCCCATATTGTGACGTCAAAAAGTCATAATGTTCATCGCCTCTTTGCAGCTTGACAAGAATCTTGGGATCTGCAGACAGAGCAAACTACATTTAATAAAATCCACAATTGGGTTTTGGCCTATTCTTGGTTTGGCCTTGGGTTTTGGCCACACGAGAGGTGGATGTCCCGCCTTCGTATAGGACACACTCGTTATACTCATTATCATCTCATCCTTGGTGAAAGGGTACCAATGTGTACCACTTGTAATATTGCTTTTAGTATTAAGCACGTTTGGATCGAATGTCCCGATTTTAATGTTCATCGAAATATTTTTTTCTATTCGTCTTCTCTTAAATTACAAGACCTGGTAGGCGAAACATACCATCCAAATATTTTCGTTTTTAAAAACCACTGTCTTTCATTCTTGCATTTTGATTTTTTCTTTGACCTTTTTTTTTTTTGATGTTTCACTTTTTACATGGTTTCATTGGAATGCTTTTATCACAACAGGGCTTTATTTGATTTTTCAATATAGTTGTACATTAATTTCCTGCATTTTTACATCGATACCTTTGACTTTCATGTTTTTATTTGGTGTGGTTCAATTGTCTTATTTCCTTACCCGGCAGCATAGCCAGAAAAAAATCAATACAACCAACCAACGTAACTTCCAACGCGTTAATATCACAGACGACATGGCAATTTGTAACTCAGCTCATTTTCTTATAAGTAAATCCAGAAGGAAAGATGGTGAGAATTAATATAAATCAGAAGGAATGGCCTCCTCATTCCTTCCTGTAAAGTTGTTATCCCAAACTTCAAAAAAAAGAAGGAAAATGTAGACTCTTGGTAAGGCGGAGAATTCCTTGCTCTTTGTTATGTTACTTCTTTGCTCTAAGTCAGGCTAGTTCCTTACTCTTAGTTAGCCTTACGATAGTTACGAAGTATTAGCCTTTGACGTGAATGTAGCATTTTTATTTAATGCATTACGTTATCCTGGACGATTCTTTTAACAATTAGTCACTAATAGGGTGAATAACATCCGAAAAGATAGATACGTTTTTCTCAGCTGATTGAAATCATAATTTGACACAGAACTACAATTGTAATTAGCCACCAAATTTGATATTTTTATTTTTTTTTATTGTTTTGGCATTTACTTATTTTTGGAAGTGCAGATGGTCAATTCCCTATTGAAATTGGCACAAAATGTGTTAAGGCCTTATCACATGGCAAAATATCGTCCGCACTTTTCGTCGGCAAACGACGACGAAAATGGCGTTACTTTAAAGTTTCACATGATTGGTTGAATTTCGTTTGCAGACATTATTTCCGTCACTATCGTCGGTATTTTCAAGCTGGTTGAAAAAAGTTGGCGATGACGAAAAACATGCTTGACTGATTCTTGAGGGTAGAAACGGAAAAGTGCGGACGATATTTCGCCGTGTGATAAGACATAATAAATCAGTGTACCAAATTTTACCCATCTAGTAACAGATTCCCTCTGCACAGCTCTGCCGCGATGGCCTGGTGGTAAGGCCTCGGAACCGGAGGGTTTCAGGTTCGAGACTCGATTCCACCGAAGAACCGTCGTGTGAGGGGGTCTCTTACATGTTAAATCTGTCAGGCCAAACGTCCTCCCGCTGGTGTGGTATGGAGAGAGGGGTGGCAGATCAAGTCATCTGACCGAGGTTCAAAATGACGAAGTCCGTCTCAAAATAGCCCTAGTGTTGCTTCAAAATGGGACATCAATATAAATGAAACTAAGTTTCGGTTGAACTGCGGTAGTAGCAATCGATAGGGATTGAACACGATTTCGGGCAATATAAATTATTATAAAAATGAAATTATAAATAGACGAACATTTGCATATTTATTTAATAATGCATGATTTTGTTTTTGTTTCTAATTACTCCAGGAAAATTGCATATTTAATTTCTTTTTTGATAGTACAGCAAATGTGTTTAAGCATTATACCCATATGTTTAATCGAAAATAAACCTTTATTTCATTTTAATTTGCTGAAAGAGGGTTCAGCATTTATTATTTTTAGTAACTGGCCATGTAAAGGATTATAAAAAATATTGCATCAGATATAATTTTGTGTATAAAAGTAGACAGCTGATGATTTATAAGTCCATTTGAATCTAGCCTCGGCCTCTACTTCTGGGCACCGGGCTCGCCGCTCTGTCTGAACATGTCTGACGGGGATTTCCTTATTCACGAATGAATATTTCCCGCCTTTTTATAGATATCACTGCGATCTTTGCCCTCCTAAAGGCGTCTGTCGATGCTCAGCCAGCCACATTTTAACAAGCTGGTAGACTTTTAGTATGTGTAACATTTTCATTGTTCAGAACACTGTTCTTATTCTTTATCACGTTGAGGTGGTTATGTAGGTGCTATGCAACGGGGCCCTGCTACATAGCACCTGTCACACCTCCCAGATGACCGACCCTGGCTACACCTTCACCACACCTTTGCAGGGCTTCTAAAATACAGTAAAAGCTCCTTATTCGCGCTTCCTTCATTTGCGGTTTCACTATTCGCGGATTTAAAAAATGCGACTCAATTCCTATATTCGCGGCTAAAATTTTTTTTATTCAACCTGCCAGTGTTTTGGCGTGCTAATAAGAAAGTGTGGGTTACAAGTGCTATGTTTTGTGACTGGTTCCGAAATTGTTTTGTTTCTGAAGTTGAAACTTACTTAAAAAACAGAATTTAGACTTTAAAACACTTCTGGTTTTAGGCAATGCACCAGGTCATCCTAGCGAACTTGAAACTATGCATCCAAATATAAAATTGACATTTTTACCTCCCAACACGAAGGCTTTGCTTCAACCTATGGACCAAGAAATAATCCAGGCCTTTAAGCTCTATTACATTAGACGAACCTTCTAAATCATATTGGATAATGTGGAATGTAATCTTGATATGAATGTTATCGAATGCTGGAAGAAATTTAGCATAGAAAAATGCACCGGAAACTTAAAAGAATTATTGGAAGAACTGAAGCCACACACACTGAAGTCATGCTGGAAAAAACTGGTCTGCTCTGACTGCGGAAAATGACGAAGAATCTGTGCAAGCTCAAACTTTGGCTGCAAACATAGCCGAAATCGCGAATAGAATAAGACGAGATGGGTTCGAACCGATAGAATCAAGTGACATTCTGGTATAGCTTGAATCGCAAAATGAAGATTTGACTGAAACCGACTTGGAGGAAATGTTAAATTCACAACCCATTGAAGAAGAGGCTTCAACAAGCACTGGAAACGTGACATTTCATTTGAAAAATCTGAGTGAAGGTTTAAGAATGGTAAATGAGCTTTGCGATTTCTTTATGAACGTCTATGGAACGAAGTCTTATTTTTAAGAGGCAAAATTGCTAATGCGACTGCTGCGTATCAGTCTGAATGGAAGGAGCATTTAGAAACTGCCAAGCAAGAGAAAATGACAAAATTCTTCAAACCATTGCCTAAGCCTTAAGTTAATGAATCAAAAAGTTTAAAAACTTCAATTAAATTGATTTTTTCTTATTTTGTCACCTAGGGACGTATCTCCTATAATCCCATATAAATAACCTTTCAGTATTCACGGTTTCTGTATTCGCGGCATATTTATGGAGCATATGCCCCGTGAATAAAGAGCTTTTACTGTAATACAAGGAGGAGAAATGAAGCCATTACAGCTCATTTTATTGATAATTACTCACTCGCATGCGACTAGTGCACGCCAAATGTTGAGCATATAGGAAATGCTCAAAGTGTTTGCCGGATGCCTCGCCTTGCATCTACGTTGCACGGAACGGCGCACCTTGTCAAAGATGCCAGGTGTATCTCGAACGCATCCTGTTGCCAGAACAATTCGTCCTACCAAGTCTTCCGGCGTTGTAACAGGTGTTTCACACAGAAATAAAATCCCCATCAGAAAAATCTGAGAGAGACAAGTCTGGTGATCGTGTTGGCCGTGCAAATGGTCCGTTGGCCGTAAGGAAATGTAGCCTGCAGAGATGCTCTGTGCTGAAATGTGCTGGAGCTCCGTCATGTTGAAATCGAATGCGCCGACGAATAGGCATCGGAACATCATTTAGCATTTCTGGAAGAACCTCTCGCAAGAATGTGAGATAAATTGAACCGTTAAGGTATCAGACTACGTTGAAAACATTGGTTATCGACCACATTGGCGAGTATTTTTTATTGTTATTTCTTGCAGATCAGACTTTCCTCTTTTCGAAACAATGCATCTGTTATTGGAAATGGAAGGTCTTGCCTACCATAAAGAGTCACCTATTTTTCAGCTTACAATGTGTCTTTCACTTCAGTTTTCTCAAAACTTTCATTTTCATAAAAACTCTCCTCCGTTAACATGATATCTCAAAAAATAATAGAGGTATTCACACAAACTTTGCAGCGCGTGTTTGGAATCACATGGGCAATAAAATGAACCAAAAGTTTTAGTGTTGGTGAAATACTCTGTCATTTATAGGTGTTTTCAGAAAGATTAAGTTGTGAATTTATGGAAAAAATGTATATACTCGTATATTTTTACCCAAAAAATCCTTACATCTCAAGATTTTTCTTAGATTTTGGTTCATTTCATTCATCGTTCATTATTCTATAACTTACTTAGAAATTAAAATAGAATTGTTGCATTACAGTTTTGTGTAGAGTGTTAACCGTTATTGTTAAATTTCATTAAAATTTTCCTATTTCTCAAAATATATTTATTTTCAAATTTTTTTTTGTACCTATAGTATTTTGTATTATAATTGACAATATATCTAAAAATCCTAGTTTTAAATTGTCTTTGAGAAAATCCAATTTTTCAAAAATTTTCCTTCGAATGTAGTCGCATACCTTAAGTCTTTCTGGGAGAATGTACGGACTGTCTCCTACAATGGCAGCCCACACGTTAACGGAACGTTTGCTCAGCTCGTGTTTGTATCACAACGCCCTCTACAAGCGTTTGCAACCCTCAGTGATTTTTTTTATCCTTGTTGTATGACGAATGTCATTTTGTACACGTTTTTAACACACCTATCAAATTTTGCAATATATTCAACAAGGGATTGATTGTCTGTCGGTCTGAACTTTCAAAAGCGTAGTACGAACGTAAGACTTGAAATATACCAAATTTGGTTTTGTGTTGGTGGTGGTCTGTCGAATGCCACTTGGTCATACCAAGGCCGAATGAATGGAGCGCTTTCGAATGAAGGCAGAAGTATGCGCGTTTCGTTGTGAACGAGCACCGTCAAGGTGAAAATACGACTTCATTCGAACACACACGACACAACCCTTTTTAGGGGCGGTCGAACTCATTCATCCATCCGCAAGACAGAATTTAGATCCAAATCAGAGACCGACTCATCCCTGATTTAGTATCGCCAGAGGTGTAATTTGTCATGGGAACTTGGAGCACTTTGCAGTCACGACATATTGAACATGCCATGAGCCAACGCGGAGGTCTTTGGGCGAGACGAGGACAGAACTCGCGACTTTACGGTTACGAGACGGACGCTCTACCTACCAAGCTATCGCAGCCCCCAATTCGGTTTTGTGGTAACTAGTAATGTTTTCAATTCATAATCACCTGTCATGTACTAAAAAAAACCATTTCTGTTCAAATTTTCAAGCTTTCTGCGCATGTCGGGAACTCTGCCGATAACGTTGATCCGAAACATTGAATATTACACCAGCCAAATGATTGTATAAATCTTTTGATATTTTTAAAAAAGAAATTATTATTTTGAAATATTTTCTCCAAATGTTCGTAGTAATGTAATTTTACTTCTTATATTAAATTTTAGTATTTCCATTGTAATTATTGTTTTGCATGATTAATTAATATCGCTTTTTAATTATTTTGATACCATTTTATTCTTTCTTTTCCCATATCTTATTTTTTTTGTTCAAAGGATACATTTGGGGAAGTGGCTATGGCAGTGTTTTTGAAAAATTACATGTCTTCTTCTATATATACTGTGTGCTAAATGTTCCGGCTGGGTTTAGTTTAGTTTAGTTATATTAACGTCCCGTTGTAAAGCAACACGAGGGCTATTTGGGGACGGACCTCGTCATTTTGAACCATTGTCAGATGACGAGGACGACATCTGAACTGGCACCCCCCTCTCCACACCACACCAGCTGGAGGACGTTTGGCCTGACAGATTTAACGTGCAAGAGACCCCCTCACACGACGGTTTTTCGGTGGAATCGAGTCTCGAACCTGAAACCCTCCGGTTCCGAAGCCGAGACCTTACCACCAGGCCACCGCGGCCTCGTTCCGGCTGGGAAAAACGAGTCTAAGACACCAATTCTATTTTTTCATACTATTACCCGCATACTAGTAATTAATAGACAAAAAATTTCTAAGGATCATACGATGGATTCAGTAAAAACGCTAAATTCTCCCCAAAGATTAATGTTTCGTATCTACAGCGAGCCATTACCATACGAGGTGTTCTCTAGGACAACACCTGTGGCGATTGTGTTGTCCTTGGCGGAATTCAACTGCACATTGGTGCAATTCCCGCCAACACTACCACCACATTGGTAACCTCGAACGATGAACCTTCAAATAGCTGTCATGGCGCCATCTACCTGCAGCAAGCGCAATCAAAGTCGTCTGGCTCACTTGACGCAACATCCACTCTCTTCGCTCGCCATAACGTTGGCGCTTAAAAATCGTTTGTCTCTCTTTACCAACTTACTGGTCCGGGAAGTATTGAGGAAGTATCGTTAAATTTAGAACAACACAATCGCCACAGGTGTTGTGCAAGAGAATAACTCGTATGACAATGGCTTGTAATAAATACGAAACATTAATAAGCCAGTAGCAATCACTAGACCTCAACGATCGCTTTTGTCGAATGGATAAGTTACGCGACTTCAAACTCAAACAACACATGTTCGATTCTTGGCGGAATTCAACTTCAACATTGACACAATTCAAGCCCACACTATTGCCACACACCTTTATAATAGAATCTACGAGATAGTTTTCTTCAGATATCCCTGGTGGTTCATATTCAGCATATCATAAGTATGTCTCTTTTTAAACCCAAATATAATGGAGGAGAAACTTTCTGGCTTCACATACTTTCCTTTTTGGCAATGCGGAGTCAAGAAGTCTCACATTTTGCATTGTTCAATAATGTATGTATAATATTGTTTTTTTTAAATATAAAAAATATACAATATAACAAAAGTTTTACATTTAAAAATATTTTAATATTGCAATACAATATTATACAACATTTTTTTTTTTCAAATTTTTACAATATTTCAATTATGTAAAATAATATTATACAATATTGTTTTTTCAAATTTTACTATTTTTCAATTCTGTAAACAGTATTATCAATCTTTCAATAATGTAAAACAATATGATACAATATTGTTTTTTCAAATTTTACTATTTTTCAATTCTGTAAACAGTATTATCAATCTTTCAATCTAATACTATAATACGAGGAATGGTTGTCAAGTCGAAAATCGCCCCAGAATTAATAAACTCCGGTAAACTTGGGGGTTTGGGGTTTTTGGCCACGAGGAATCGATTGGCGCCGGTTTTGAAGCGCTACGGTCGAGCAGTTCGGAGTTACAGATAGGATATTTTCAAACTTTATTAGTTAGCCATAATGGCTACTTAAATTTTCAAGCGGTAACGTGCTGCCATCTATAGCCAATATGGCGAACTAATAAAGTTTTATGTTTATGCTGTTATAGGTTTATAATATGTTTCTTATGTATGTATATATGTTTGGTTTTTCTAAATAAATTTGTCAAAAATATTGAACTTCAACACACTTCAATCTTTACCTTTACTTTACCTTTGTATAGAATAGTTCCCTTTCCAAACTCTAACTTTGTTTAGAATAGTTTACAATGGTGCACTTTAACCAGTTATCTTTTCACCAATGGTTTCACAAATTTTCTTATGGCATGTATTGTTTTGATAAATCACAATTGAAAATTTAAATCTTCGAGTTAGCTTCGATACCTGTTTTCTCCGAGCGGTGCTCGGTCACCCGCTGGTAATGTAAAACAATATGATACAATATTGTTTTTTCAAATTTTACTATTTTTCAATTCTGTAAACAGTATTATCAATCTTTCAATAATGTAAAACAATATGATACAATATTGTTTGTCGGTGTTTTTTTTTTTCAAATTTTATAATCTTTCAATATTGTAAAACAATATTATACACGTTTGTTTGTTTCTCAAATTTTATAATCTTTCAGTATTGTAAAACAATATTATACAATATTTTTTTTTTGAATTACAATATTTTACAATATGTGCTACCAGGGTGTTTACTCTTGCAAATTTTTTGATGATGATTAGGAAGAGACAATATGTATGGATGTAAATAATTCTTACAGTGCCACTGTGGAGTTTATGGTCAGGCTCGAGACTCAATTCCACCGAAGAGCCGTCGTGTGTGGGGGTCTCTTGCACCTTAAATCACGCACGCACGTTGCACGCACTTGTCAGGTCAAACCTCATCCCACTGGTGTGGAGAGGGGGATGCCTTTTCAGGGGTCGTTCTCGTCATCAGACCCAAAATAGCCTTAGTGTTGCTTTCCAACGTGAGGTTAACAGAACTAAACTAAACTAAGTTGAGTTTATGGTTCTTCTATCCCAGTTTTCTGCCCCAAAATATAGCAGTTAAGAAGTTTAGGTAATGAAAGAACTTAAGTAAAGTCGATGTATGTCATTGAAGCTGGAGCTGACGGTATACAAAAGAACCAGCATCCAATAAGGAGAATTTAAGGAATTTTTATTTATGACAGGCAGGTAGAAAATGCCTTCTTGTATACAGCCGACCATCCCGCCATCATTGAACGTAGCAGTATCGGCAGGATTGGTTGAGGTCGATTGCTGAATAAGTATTGTCCAACCTTACATGGACCAAATAGTCAAACTAACATGCTTTTCGGGGTAGTAAATGGCTGTCTTTCTTCCCATCCGCACACTCTCAAACAGTTGGAATGAAACTGTCCATCTTTGACATCACATCCTTCAGAGTTTTGAGTTGACCCGGTACCATCAGTACTGTACTTAAATCATTATTGACAGGTAGAAAAACACCATAAATATTTGGTATAGAATGAAGTATTTCAATTTTTATGAATAATTTAATCATAACTGGTACAATGACAGTCAAATGCCATATTATATAGAAACTTAATATTTGTTTTTGTGTTCTATGTTAACTGTTTTGATTTAGATTCTAAACTGTCTATCATTTTTATTTTAAAATAAGGTTGCTATTTTTTGCATTTAACTGCTTCCGAATTACCACTTCTGAATCTTATGGCAGAAATTAAATCATCCAAAAATTTTGTAACTTTGTAAAAAAGTTATATATAATCTTTTTGTAGATCCTTAATTGAATTACGAGAGAAACTTGAAATTTAATTGGATAATAAAAATGAGCCAAAACAAATTAAAGGATTAAATTAAGTCACTGCAAGGAAGTTATTGGCTGAATGTTACTAAACAGCTTATATGTGCACTACAGTCGATTTCATTTATTAATTACATTTTAGTTTAAATTTGCAGGGTAAAAACGAATTTTCTGAAACTTGCATTCGGTAGGTAATTACAAAATCAGATACTTCGAAAATATTTAAAACACTCTTTAATCCTTTAAATGGAATATTGGTCATTAAAAAATTAAGCTGATCTAATTCTATCAAACGATGAAAAAAAATTTAGTTTCAATAATACATATAAATCTTTTCATAAACATGAGAGGTGTACCAATTTCGATGAATGAATAGTATAATTCTTTTCCCAATGAAAAAAAAATCGGGGATTTATAAATTTATAGATTCATTTAGCAGTTGAAAGTTTAGAACTGTGAAATACCAATTTATTAAAAAGTGAAGATATATCTGAATTTCTGTTAAATGAGGTGAACAGAATTTGAAATAAGTTTGAAATTATTATACGACTTAGAAGTACAAATTCAAGAAGTAAAATTGACAACTCTTTTTCTGTATTTGCAAAATTCAAAAAACATTCCGAGTTTACCGAAAAAACCGAAATTAAGTTATCTGGAAATATATTAACAAGAACATTTATGAGTTCTTATGTGGAAACCGATTCTGATAAAGATTTGTGTTTTTTTTTAATCCCATTTTCTAAGGAGAAATTAAAAGTAGTGAAAACAATGTGTGGTAATGTGGTGCCTGATTTCTGATCGCATTCATTCACTGAAGTATTATTTTTGCTTCAGCGGAAATGCGAGACTCATTTGTTGTGATTTCGAAAAGATGATCGTCGCTGACTCACTTTGTATGTCCACACTTTTTCTTATGACGTATCTAAATATTTTTAAGTGCATGTTTTCTCCGAGTTCGCAACCGGTAACTGCTTTGTAAATTAACGTTTACTTTTGTTTCCGTTAATAAAGTCTGTTGTGTCTCGTAGAGTCGTTGTTATACAAAAGGATTTAAACTTGCTTCATTCTCTCATAGACATTACATAACATGAAATGTCTCTACAAATATAAATACTTTTCAAAAATTTTGTTTAAGCTGTCATTATTTTGTGTAAGTAATATGCATACGCAATCCTTATTTTTATATACATATGCTGATATTTATTTCGGTTTTTTTTTTTGTTATTTTATATAGAGAAAATATTTTTCTCTATTCTAGTTTTTTGACAAAAATTCGAAAACTGGTTAAAACCAGTTTTTGTATATTCTTGGGGTTCACAAAATCTTAGAAATATGTTGAGTCCGCGCTATTACTTTGGGTAGGCAATTGGCTTCCTTTCTGGTAGAGAGTTAACTACCAGGTTTTGGGAGTTTAGTTATATTAACGCCCGTTTCGAAGCAACACTAAGGCTATTTTGGGACGGACTTCGTCATTTTGAATCACCCAAGTTTTTTTTTTAGGAGGGAGGAATTTTTGCCCTGATAAATTATATATATATGCACAAAAATTTGTAAAACAACTGAATTCAAATAATGTTTTTTATGGAAAAATGTCTGGAATTTGATAGAGGATATCGTTATAAAAAATCACTTCTGTAACGCATCGTCACAATAAGATCTTGATTACATATGCACGTTTCTTTATCATACAAAAACCAAACATTTAATGCTTCAAATACGGCAATTCCGTTCAATTTATGGATGAATTTCGAACTTGTTCGCTTGCTGTAAAGAAATATTGGCACTGAATAGACATTTTCTGTTATATGTTGAATCGAACAAAATTGTTGGGCGTACCAAATATATTTTGGGGCCCGAATGATATGCACCAAAATCTTGAGATGTAGAATCGTGGTTAAATATAAAAACAGAATGACGTGTTAAAGATTTTATTTGACAATAAAACAAAAATCAATAAACAGGCTATCAAAAATCATTAAATTTTCAACATAATTAACTAAGTTACATGTATATACAATACACGTATATATTTATACTAAACAAAATTGCGATTTTCTAAATACGAAACATGCAAGAATTACCTGGTGGTTTTTTTTTACAAAGAAAAACATTCTGAAACAAGAAGAACAGGCATCAGAATTATGGAGGCAGAGGTCTAAATGGGTCGAGAGCCATTAACAAAATAGCATCCAAGACTGAATCCATATTAATATTCATCAGAGCTGAACAGCCATAGTAGCGTCGAGCTCCTCTTACAGCTGCAGCTTCAACAGCCTCATCCTGCGATACTTCAGGTCTCAAGTGGTCAATCTTATTACCAACTAAGATGTACCTGTTGTGACCCAAGCATGCCGCGTACCTATGCATGCAGTGGTCGGCGCTGTGGAAAGTACTCCTGCGGCCCACATCAAAAACGATGGCGAATGAGTTGAGATGAACCGATGAGTAAAAAGTCTGAGAGCTCAACCCTTCCAGGTTGAAGATAAAAACGCAGAGATTGACAATCTCCTGATCTCGAATGTTCGGCCTCTCGGAAAGGTGCACCATGATGAATCGGTAGTTGTACCTCGCACCCTCCGAGTACCGGAAAGGGCCATCAGACATGTTCAAGAAGCGGCGCACCAGTGTGTTGCGACCAGTGCCTTCATTGCCTATGACGCACACGTACTCGCGTCTGAAGCGACCGGCCAGTTTGTGCGCAATGGTCTGTCTCAGATCTGGCAGGCTGGACGATGTGTTCTTCCGTCGCCTCGAGACGCGACGGGGGAGAGGGGAAGCCATGGCTCTCTTCTGACGAACTCGGAATGCAAGGACCCCCTTTTTAAAGAATGGAGAGCTAAGAGTTTCATTCGATGCAAGTTGCCAAGACATTTTTAATAAAGATGAAATTTTTTGTCTTTCGCGTGAAATAAAATTCAATTGGTTTTGTATTTCATTAGGTAAAACAGCCCAAATAATGTGCTTCCTCTGATAAAACAGTTCAAATGTTAAGTAACTATTATAAATGAATCGTCACTATATCCATCAATCTGCGTTCAAGCGAGGTCTATCATTGCTCGCAACGGGATCAATTCATGTGACATAAAAGTCATGTGTCATGTACTTATGCGCATGGCATTTAAACCTTCATCCCCAAAGCTTTAGTAGATGAATCTGTCATTAACGTTCTCAGTCAAGTATGAAGCGGATTTTTTGTTTACATATGAAGTGATAACTTTGAGTAATTTTTTATATGTTAAAAGATGAAATATTGGGGGAGGATACTTACTTTAATGTGAAATTCAAGAGTGATTGCCGTGTAAAATGTTTTTTAGTTCCCTTTCAACAATCCTTAATTGCGTTGTTAGCATTGGAATAGAAGCGTATAAGCCTCCTTCGAAGTTGGTGATCTGCTACGATCATTTTGAAGAATTCATTCTCTATGTGCCCATTTGCTAACAATAGGAAACTGAAACCAGTGGTGTTCCAGTAATTTGTACGCTGCGACAGCATATCTGACAAGCAACTTTTTATTAAAATCCATCCTATGAATGCATTAGAACCGAATGATGTTTTGATAAGGTTGAATGATTTTTAGTTGATGGCATTAAAATAAAATGCATCATGAGGTTTTGCTTTTTTACTAAGAATCTTAAAATTTTCTTTATCTTTTAGTAATTCATATTATTCAGTCATTGCTGGGTAATCATGTTTAATAACAAAAGAGTAATTTTTTTATTTTCATTGGTGTTTTTTTCCGATAATTACCATTTTTGTTTCTTGTATTTAAACTGAAATTGATTGTTATGTCATCCCGTATCATTGTGGACCTCAGGGATTTCTGTTTTAGAAATGCTGATATTTTCATTGGAAATCAATTTCCATGTCAGCATTTATTATAGATTTTTTATTTCCGGTTTCATTGCTACACTGATGCTTTTTTTCTCTCCCTTTTTCTTTAATACATCAATTTTGAATCACGAAATTCTGTAAAAAAAAAGAAGTGTTTCTTCCAACTTCTTTTTATATCCTATTTAATTTCTATATGTACATATATTTATCATGACCTTACTCGTGTTTATTAAATTTACTGTATTGTATGTTTTTGTTTTATTTTATGGTATTCATTCAATGTAGCTTTAGGATTTTAAAATGCATTTCAGAAACGTTTTGTTTTAAAAGCATATAGCTCAGCATTATGTTTTTATTGGTGATAAAAAAAACTGTTTAATACCTAGAATGTTTCTGTAGAATAAAATTGATTTCATCATTTACTTTCACGTTCTTCTCATGTTCAACATTCGAAACAAACTGGGTACCAGCTGGTTTTTGATAAAATTTCAGAAAAGCTGGCTATGTGGGACTCAATCCTACTCCAAAGTTCACATACCAAATTTGCTTGGCCTGAATAAAACAGACTGTTGAGTCTCAAGTAACAGAGCAGCAAAGAAGGGTCGATAAAGATTTGGCAAAAATGAAATTGTTTCAAACAAAAATTATTATGAATTATTTCTTGGCTCTTTTTAAATTATAAAGGTGGGTTCACACGAGGCTTATTGTTGCCCGCAGTTGCTGCCTCTCTGCTGTTTTCTCGGCATTGTCCTCGTGTGAGCAGTTGAGACAACGTTTCTCCCGACGGGACAACTATTTGCCATTGTCCCGTTGTGGTGAAGTGAATTTCCGGAAGTAGGCGTAATCCTCTATTGTGCGCAATAATTAGCTTCGTGTGAACCGATCTTAAGACCCTTCTTAATTAATTCGTGTAGTTACAAACAGTGATTATGCGTCACAGAAATGAAGTACGTAGTAGTTGTTTATAGTTATGAGATCAATTTTCTAAAGACTTTACTTTAAACATTTGGAGGTATCAATAGTGCTTAAATCGGCCACTAATCGAATTTTATATATTGCTGAAGAGACATTTCTACAATACGGTGTCCTAAGTCATCAGTATTCTTTTACCTGAGGTTGTGTTATATTCCAAGATGTCTATGCAAGCTGTTTAAAATTCAAATTTACATTTATTTTATTTTATTCAATGGACGAATGAAAGAAACCTTTTTAAATAATGTTAGTTTTACTCCCCTTTTCTTACAACGAATTTCGTCAAAACACAAAACATGTAGTCACCGATTAAGGTAAACAAGATAACTGGTAGAAGTCTTTTTTTTTTTCAAATATAAATAAATTACTGTTGCCACGCCAATCTTACTAAACTTTGCTGTTTCTGAACAACACTCCCAGTGTGCAATGAAAAAACAACCCGTCATCTAACCGCAGTTTAAAATTACGAAGTTCATCCCAAATTAGCCTCAGTATTGCTTCAAAACAGAACGTTAATATAACTAAACTAAACCCACCTTGCAATGAACTGAAAAAATCATTGCAACACTAAATGCCAAATGTCTAAGTGAGCAGGTATTTTGGTAATATGTTCTTCCACTTCTAGTCATCAGAGGATGGATCTAGCTCGATCTCTTGAAGTGTTCTCATCCATGTTTTGATCTTCTAGGCATCAATTTTCTTGATTACTGCTTGATGAGCTAGGTAGTGACAAGTAGCACCAGTTATTTGGAGCTATTTCTATCATGCCCTCATTGTGCCAGCTTTTAATTGCATCTACGTATTCATGATAACATCCTATTTTCTGAAATCTTTGGGTATTAGAAATAAGCATTTCTCCACTTCAGCTATATTATCTCCAAGAGACTTTCTGAAATATAGGAGGATAGTCAAGAAATCTCCTTGATTATTCCTCCAAGGCAAGTATACTTCATATCTATCGTCTTCGACTTCCTTAATGTTTTCTTGAAAGAATTTGATGGTTTCAGCACCTAAGTCCACTA
The DNA here is from genome assembly GCA_026543055.1 of Argiope trifasciata. NCBI lineage: Eukaryota > Metazoa > Arthropoda > Arachnida > Araneae > Araneidae > Argiope > Argiope trifasciata. The sequence continues at coordinate 83,260 of JAPMOQ010057575.1, read as the reverse complement.
TCACTTCACTTCTGCCGGATCTTTCATGCCGTTGCTAAATTTCAGAGTTCTGTAGGATCCAAATTGCAGAGTCCTATGGTAACGAACAAGATCGCTTGATTTTTCACTGGACCTTGAAGTGTCCAACCGACAACGTAGATCTTCACCAACATCTGCAATCGTATAATTTAAACTAAACAATAGTGAGACATTTCGGTAATGCTTACAGATTTTGGTATTCTGTTTTAAGTTCCGATTTCTCATCTGCAAGCAATTCAGGACTATTTTATAGAGAATCTCATTATTTTGAAATAACGAAGATGTCCTTTCAGCTACAAGAAAAGCGATTTCATTTGATGGCTACTTTTATTGGATTCGGAACTCGCATTCATAACTCTTTTATTCCAAAATTTAGAATTCGCCATTGATTAAAAAAGTATCTCGTTTTAGAAAAGTATGCGATGAATATGAGATCGGATTACCGTTGACAAGTCATCTGCTGCTCAAAGAATAATGCTGAGAAAAATTCAATTTCCTAAATCTTTTTTTGCTGCTAAGTGAAAGGAAGATATCTATGCTTCACAGCGATATTTTCTCTCGCCTCAACCCCGGCTTTCAGGACCTTAGCCTAACCCAGGCAGTACAACCTGTTGCACAATATTGTTTAATATCGCGTGATATTATATGATATTAAACAATATTCTACAATATTGAGAATATGGATCGATGTTATACAATATTCTACAATATTAAACAATATGGAGAATATGGATCGATGTTATACAATATTCTACAATATTATCCACCGTAGAACCGTCGTGTAAGGAAGTTTCTTGCACATTAATTCTGTCAGGCCAAACGTCCTCCTGCTGGTTTGGAGAGGGGGGTGCCATTCTGTAAACACTTGAAATTTCGAAAATCGTTCGAAATTCTAATATTTTTTATTGCTTCAAAATGTTCTCTGATCCTTCAGCTTTCAAAAGATACCAAGATGTTGCCAGAATTCGGAATATTTCTCGAGTTATAAAGATTTTTCTGCAGGTACTTTCACTAAAAACTCTTATTTCGGTATTTTAAAAATTCATTTTACGAAGAATGATATTTTTCCACTCTGTTGCTTCATTCCAACAATCATAACTCAACAAGAAAGGAACCAAATACCATTATTTATATATCAAAATAATCTATATGAAACAGTGGATGTTTTGGGTCACCATCAAAGTTATATTTATAAATTTTTAATATCTATTTAAAAGCTTAAAACGACAGAAAAATTCTCCCTTTTTCTTTTCATCGTTGATGAAAACATTATTAAAAAAAAATTGTATATTTTAACTTGATTGAGGCAGGCAACATGAAGACTAATATGAGACATTTTCGACTTGAATTGGGCGTCTGTACAAATTAGAATTTAAGATATCATGTTCCAAAAAATATGCCGATTAGCTCATTATAATCTTATTGATTAATAATTAGTGTAATATGGTTTTTTCTCACTGAAATTAGTTTAAACGTGTATTAATGACCAACTGTGAATAATATGGATTTTTAAAGTCAAAATTTATTTTTAAATCTTTAGTGTACTCTTTAATAATATATACAAAAAAAAAGAGTTCATGTATTACAATACTTTATTTAAAAGATTGTTTTTTTGGCGCAAGGACCAGATCTGATCATACTGCGCCAAATGTTTGTTAAACATGGCTTTCGTGTTCAAATTTAACGCATTTTAAGAAAACATTCATTCAACTATCTTAATTGTATGTTTATCTAATAAAATGTCATTTAAGTTATGAACTTGACGTTGTGCACTAAAATCTCGGCATTCACACAAAATATGTCAAACCATTAAAACAGAATTGCATTCATTAGAAAAAGTGCATGAGCAGAGTGCCAAAGATGTTTTTGGGTCAAATAGGTGTAGCCTATTTGAAGTCTCGAAATAATTCTTTCTAATCAGAATTTTTATTTCCGAAACCTTTGACAGATGGCTGTATCCGAGTTTTATATAAAAGAAATCCTATTTACGAGAGCATTAATGTTCCGGAGAGCTAAAATTAAACACGTTTCCCCTTTCATTAAAAATCATCAGCGAATAATTATTCCGGAAACTGATTTAATACCCGACAGCTTTAAATTTTTAATATATTGATACCTCAGAGGATTTGTTAATCATGGATTACTTCATCTTTCGCTCAAGTATACTGTTGGATTTTAAATGAGATATTCATCCATTAACATTTCACTAGAAAAGAAAAGTCAGGAAATAGTTTTATTTCAAGTAACGCAACATTTAATAAACAATATTAATCAATTGGCACATCGAAATAAGTTTTAAATACAGAATTTGATTTGCCTTAGACTGAATAGCTCACTACACAATATTTACATATTAGAAAAAGAATAATAAAGATACAAATCTTGGATTTTTGTAAAAAACGATGACATTCCACGTCTCTAAAAGCACACAAATATTGTACGACATTGATCAATATTCGCAGTATTGTTTGATATTGTGGACTATTGTACAATAATATCGCACAATACTGAATAACAGGCTGTGCTACCTGGGATAACCAGATCAGAGGATTTGTTAATATATCAACTTAAGTAATTCAACAATTATTAATAATAAACTGGTCAGAAGCAAACACAAAATTACAAGAGAAACATTTTAATCAATATTCAAGAATTTTCTGTACAGTTAACGAATTTGAACATCAATATATTGTTTAACAATATACGAACAAGAAGCAATATACAAAGTACCTGCAAATAAGTAAGAATTTTCAGAACAAGAGCAGATAATGGAATTAGAAAGGCACATCCGCGAACCTAAATAAAGCCATCAAAAGGATTGCATCGAAGACTTTATCCATATTAAAGTTTCTCCAGGCCGAGCAACCATAGTACCGCTGCGCCCCCAATTCTGCAGCAGCGTCAGAAGCTCTGACGAATGAAATTCGGTGAATCGGACGATCGATTTTATTGCCGACCAAAATGAACCTGGGAACATTGCGTTCCAATGACATAGCGATTTGTACCATGATGCAAATAGCGATATAGTAAGAGAGGCTGTCACCTACATCAAAAACGACAGCACACGAATTCAGGCGAGAAATGGTCAGAAAAAAAGTTTCCATATTCAATTCTTGAAAGTTAAGAATCGCAACAGTCAGGTTGACTGTCTCGTTGTCCCCAATGTACGGCCTCTCAGCAAGATTCACCAGGACAGAGCGCAACTGGTATCTTCTGGGTTCCGGTTCAAGGAAAGTACCTTCATTCATGTTCAAGAAGCGGCGTACCAGTGTGTTGCGACCTGTTCCCACATCACCCAGGAGAGCAACGTACTCGTGCCTCAAACGGCCAACTATTTTTCGAGCGACGATGTGCCTTAAATCTGGCAGGTTGGACCCTTTGTTCCGCCGCCTCGACATACGCTTGCGACAGCTCATGGCGAATTGAAGAAGCAAAAATACTTTTAAGAATTCAATAGATGCTTCGTGGTCCAAAAATTTATCACGAAAATAAATATTCTACCATCTTTTAGCAAGAACGCTGGATGTGCCTTCCAACTGGCATGGCAGATCAGTTAGGAAAGCTCCTGTAACAAGACAACTAAAATTCCAACTGGCGTTTATATACAGTCAATCACTTCAGATGATACATAGCCATGTCACACCACCAAGCAATTTATGTATGCTTGATCAAACTTAAAGCTACAGTTTGTTCTTAAATAGCCTCTCTTTGCGTCCGCATCTTTTACAGTTACTTTACTTTAAGATGGCCACGGGGGCCTAGTGGTAAAGCCTCGACTTCGGAACTGGATGGTTTCAGGTTCGAGGCCCGATTCCACCGAAGAACCGTCGTGTAAGCGGATCTGGTGCACGTTAAATCCATCGGGGCCAAACGTCTTCCCGCTGGCATGGTGTGGACGCTTGGAGATGATGGTGCCAGCCCAGGTGACAGGGTTCAAGATGATGAGGTCCGTCCCAAAATAGTCCTAGTGTTGCTCAAAATTTTACTTTCACTTTTTTGGCATGCATGATGTAAAATTTTTTTAAATATAGATCAAGAATCTTGTTTATGTGGGATTATATAAATCACACAAAAAAAATGGCACGTTGTTGTTGCTCCTAACCTCGGAATTGTCCAGCTGGGCTGGACAATCCCCATGAAACTGAAACCAAAAATAGTTGAGGAATTCGTCTTTGTTAAGACCCAAACTGTTCAAAATTTGGACAGGAGAAGGCATGTGGGTCTCAGAGTTCAGGAAAAAACCTGAAGGTAGTAAATAATGATTCGAGTACAGTACTGATGATACTAGGTCATCTCAACAACCTGAAGGATCGGATGTCAAAGATGGATAGTTTCATTCCAACTGTTTGAGAGTGTGGAGGTGGGGAGAAAGCTATTTACTACTCGGAAAGGAATATTAGTTTGACTGATCGGTCAGTGTAAGGTTGGACAATGCTTATTCGGCAGTCGACCACAACAAATCCTGTCGATACTACTAAGTTCAGTGGTGGCGGTGTAGTCGGATGTATACAAGAAGGGGAAGCCATCTATACTGAACATCAACTGCACTCGGGATATATTTTTTGGCCCTGCCGAAAAGTGGCTCTAGTATGACCACTCAAGAAGCGGAAGAAAGCAGTTTGATGGGATCTGGGTCTAAACTGTAAGGAATACATATGTTTTTGCGAAAAACCATGAGTGGTTACGATAGAACGTATGTGAATGAAATAGATATAAATGATGATTTGATTAGATTAGTAAAAATCAATTCTCTCCATTCGAAAATTTTGATTTTCGAGCTAAATTACAGAGCTGCATTTGTAGCATAAAATGTCTGGGCAAGTCGCATGCCGCAGACAATGGTATTTCTTTGAGATTTTTTTACTTTTGGACAGCTGGAATTGGGCCCAATAGTATGCGATGCGAGGAGCTAATGCGAGGAGCTCGCTTCGTATCTCGATGTCTAAAGGAGACTCAAAATCTACTTGGATGCGTATCATAATGCTAAGTTGAAGTGAAATTTAATCGCCCCAGTCTCCCCTGCTGTCAGATTCACAGAATTTTCAACTTTTTCTTTAAAGATAAATGTTAATTCGCCGATAAAAGTGTTGATGAAAAAGTAAGATGGTAAAGTAAAATTCTTGCGGAATCAAAACGCCGCGTCTGCAAATTCTTTTACAAGTTCAGAATACTTTTACATTGCTTCTCTTCCCTATTCGCAGTATAGCGTGTTCTCCAGGGGTTTGGATAAAATTCTTGATACAAAAATTGAATTATTTCTATAAAATCAGGAAGAATGAAAATCAATGGCTAATGCTTTAAGTTATCTATACTTATAATAAAGCTCAATGTGTGTGTTGGCGCTCCACAGGCCAGACCGTTGGACCTACAGCTACCAAATTTGGCACATGTATACCTTGGAAGTCGGGAATGTGCACCTCTGAGCCATTTTTTCGAATTTTTAATTAGAATTTGAATTAATTAAAATTTAAACGAAATTTCGACGATTTTCTGTTATAACTTCAGAAAATATTATCGCACAAACATGATTTTTACATCAATTTAAAGATAAAAAAAATTAGCTTTCTAATGGTATCAAAGATTTAATGTATAACTTAAGCTTCTATTTTTAACGAATTTTTAAATAAATATTTTAACCATATCTTTTTTGAGCACGTGACTGGATGAAATAAAAGAAAACAATGACGGAAGTTCAAATAAAAAAACAACTATCATCGCAGATTAAATCTAAAGAAATGCAGCTTTTAGCATGTAACTGGATAAAATAACATAAATATAAAATGTGATATCTTCTAAAAAAATAAATGTAAGGCAAAGGTTTCTATGATCGTTTGCAATATTTATATCATTAATTTCATAAATTATCTTTATTTATAGTAAACCTGATTGAATTTAAACAGGATATGCATTGAAATCCCGACTTAATGGCATATTTCTATAATCGTTTGCAATATCTGTATCATTAATTCAATAAATTTTTCCCTTTTTCGCTTTTTTTAAAAAACATATTTAACATTTTGGCAATATCACCGAAAAAAACATTCTTAATATTTTGGAAGCATAACCGACAAATTATAAGAGCATTAAACTCAAAAAGTTTTTCCGAATAAAGTTACCGACTCTTTAACAACTAATAACTGAATCTTTTAACTCTAACTATTTCTTAAATTTTGGCTAATGAGTATGTGATTTAATTGAAAATTTTAGAACGCATTACTCATGGCGAACCAGCTGGTCACCAAAGGCAGCTAGTATGTGTATAATAAAGTACAAGATTCATTGGTCTAGAAATAATAATAAAAAAAAGATCTAGTCTATAAAATGGTCAGTAAAAGGTATATCTTTACAAATAAAAGTTATATATACATTAGGAATTGCCTTGCATTCCTAATGCAACGATATCACAAAAATTACAACTGAAATAAGTTTGCTACTTTTTTGCCAATTGTAGGGACCTCAAAATATATCAGGGCCTGTGTCCAAAACCTGCAAATGATGGCCCAATATCTTTTAACTGCTACTAAAAGTTCAAGACGAGGGCAAGTACAAAGATGGACTTTTAAAAATATTTTTTATTTATTTATTGTTTAGCAAATTGTGTGCAGTCGAATTGGATTCATTGGTTCAAATTTTGTTCCGAACTTTTATTTACCGGGTCGGACTAGTTCCACCAAGCCCGAATGAGATTTAGCTCTTCCGTTTGAAGGCAGAGGTGTGCGCCTTTCTTTGTGAACGAGCACAGTTCGGATGAAAGGACGACTCTGCTCGAACACACAAAACTTTTGAGGGAGTGGACGAACTCCTCCATCCATCCGCTAGTCAGAATTGAGATCTCAATCAGAGACCGACTCAGTAACCGAGAGGTATCATTCGTGATGGGAACTCAGAGCACCTATTGAACGTGCCCCCACTGCCATGAGCCAACACGGCTGTCTTTGGCCGTAACGAGGACAGAACTCGCCACCTTTCGGTGACGAGACTTAAGGCCTTATCACTCGGCAAAATATCTTCGGCACTTTCCGTCAGCAAACGATAAGGAAAGTGACGGCACTTGTGTGACGACACTTCAAACTTTCACATGATTGGTTGAATTTCGTTTGCGGACAATATTTCGACAATATTTTCGAATTGGTTCGAAAGAGTTGTCGATTATGAAACTTGCTTGACCGGTTTTTGAGGGTAGAAACGGAAAAATGCTGGCGAAATTTCACCGTGTGATAAGACATTTATGCTCCACCAATCAGGCGACAACGGCCATGCTTTTATTTATTTATTTTTTAAATATACATTGTATAATCGGTTTTAGTTTTAAAAAAATCTATATAAAACATTATATAGAATTATATTATATTATATAGAATCTCCCAAGTATTAGCTTTCTTGGAAATTCAAGAAATTTTTAAAATTTAATATTTCATCCACAACTTAAAAAGTAAATAAAATACTTTAGTGTTTAATTAATATTATTTAATTAATTTTTAACTATACTTTTGATGGAGTTGTAGTTTAAAAGTAGATTTCAATTCATTACATACCGAAGAGCATTCTACGGCACTCATATTTCAATGGAATATATCATAAGAAGTGCTTATGACACGTGTGAAGAATTCCCTTTTTTTCTGCACAGAAATTCAACTATTATGCATATTATTTACTACTGAAAATTTTAATAACTAATCTTAATTATCTATCTAATGGTTTCCGGGTAAAGAAACACGAAAAAAAGAAAGACATAGCACATTTTATCAAAGGCACATACACACAAATTAATTTTTAATCGGTTTAAACTTCCTTCTGTTGGACATCTCCGCAACAGAGCTATTCCCTCTTTTAAATTGTTGGAAAGCACATTTCTACAAATGTTAGCAATATTTTAAACATTTTTCGAACACACTTTTCTTAATTATGATGGTTCTTAATTATCTATACTAGTAAATAAATGTGGAAATTTGGGTGTTTGTTACTCAAACACGCCAGAATGGCTGAACGGAATGAAATTTAGCACAAAGATAGATTACAGTCAGGAATACAACATAGGCTACTTTTTATTCATTAAAAACTAACTTTAATTAAACTAACCAAATCCCGCCAAAGATGAGTAAGGCTCCGGGTATTGTTTTTTCTTTTTTTTCCCAACAGTGTTTAGGTTTAGGAGAATTTCGGTCAATTATTTCATACGATTGTTTATTTTCTTTGTGTTTGACGTATTTAAAATCAAATGTTGTAAATGAATCGATCTTTCGGATTCATTCTGAAGTTCTTTTAAATGAAAAGAAAACGGAATGAAGGGGAAAAAAAATGTCTAATCTGCATTGCGTTATTCCAACTGACGTAGGAAAGTCAGACATGAGCGTTACGCCAACTGGCGTTTGAAAGTTCGCACGTGATTGTTGACAACGGGGTTTTCATTTAAATGAAAAGTTTAAAAAAGATGTGTAGCTGTAGATAGATACTGTTGTAGCTCTCTCCATCTCGATCCATAAATAAAATGGATTTGACCGGACTTGATTCGCTGTTTTGTTTTATTTTGGGTATGCAATGTAAATAAATTGTTTTTACATTAGTTGTGTATCTTTTGTTAATAAGTTGTATTTATGTTACATATTTTTTTGTGTATGCTTATACTTTTAAAATGCATCGTTTTCAGGTTAGGTTTCATTTTTATTTGTCATTATTTGATAGTTTTTCGTACATCGAAATTTCCACGCGAACAGAGTCGCGGGTAACAGCTAGTTAATTATATGGTTACGAAATGTGTTTGAAAAACTGACATTTCAACCAAATCAACACAGATTTGCAATCATTTTATGATTTTGATATGTTTATTAAAAAACAAGTAGGAATTCAACAGCATTTGCATACAAAGGTCAATATACAAACAAATTTGCCACATTCTGTAAGAAGCAAGTGAAATGAGATGGACGAAGGAGAATTTCCAAGGAAAAACTGGGACGGTTGCATGTGAAAGACAAGCACAATGAAAAAAGTCACAGACCAGCAATTAATTAGGAACTACTGCTATGTAACAGGAAAAACTAAGAAAGTGCAAAGAAATAAATAACTTTAAGAAAACTTCAAAGTAGTATTTTTTAAAACAAATCTTTCTTTAATTATAAACAGTGCAGATGAACAAAATTTTTATGACCATAAACGATCTTTAAACCTTGATGTGCAAATGATCAACATGATAAATAAATATATTAAAGTATTTTTTCTCTTTATTTAAATAGAAATGAAAGCAAACATGCATATTGAAAACTGTAAAACATTACTTTACAATAAAAGTAGACACATGCAAGGAATATTTAGTTGGCATTTAAAGATCGTTAAAACCATGCATCCTTTTGCAAGCAATTTAAAGTGACCCATCATTTTTATTGTGAGAAAGAATTATTTCGTATTGAAACAGATTTGATTACCATTAAATTTTTAATTTTAAAAAATACTGCTAAGGATTTTAAGAATTAAATAGAAGTATTATTTCATTAATAAAGAGATGATTATTGATTTTCTGCAATTTATTTTTATTCGGTGGAATTTAAAAAAAAATAAATTGAGTCTTGATAACACAGAAGAATATGCTTCATAAGCTAAAAAGGCTATCAAAGTAATAATTTAAAATCTATTTTAAGCAAACAAAATTATTTTGTATCAAGTTTTATAAACAAAAACATTTTTATTGAAAGAACCATTATTATTTATCTAACCTGGGACTCCTTAAACTTTTTTTAATTTATAGTCCCCTACATAAATAAGAATTTTTTTCATGACCCTAAAGAAATTAATATTTGATAAATAAATTAGAAGAAATTATATTTAGTAGATGAATAGCTAATCAAAAGTCTCATCACAATAGTTTTTCTTAACATTTGTTTTCTAGTCACCAAGAACCTAAAAACTATACATAATGATAGTTTATTTCGAGCTCCATTATTCAGATGCATGATTCCAGCTGGAGTAAAGACACAGATTCAAAGAAGCTCTAATCTAACAGAAAAAAAGGATTACATTATCAACAATAATCAAAGTTTAATCATTAAAACAATGCACAAACAGATCATTGTTTTTAAATTACAATAAAAAATTGAGCTCTTGTGCAATTTGCAATCACCCTATTTGAATTATAATAATTTGAAATAAAACAGATTTTATAATACATAATATACCTCTTTAGAGTCATTATACAACTCTATTAACACAAAACAAATGATGATTGAGCACTTTTATGTAAATACTGATGAAATCATATTTAAGCTTTTTACTCTCATTCACTTTGAACAAAAAAATATTAGAACTGCTTTTGTGTTCTTACAAAATTAGAATTAAATTTTTACCACTGATTTTCAGGACAAGTGATATTATACTATAAAAATAAGAACTTCCTTTCAATTAATTTAACAATTTTTTTAAAAAGCATACTGGAGAATAATCTTCTTAGCACCAAATTACCCATATTATTACAAACCGATAATTTAGCCTGATAGTTAATAGTATTTTGCAAATACAAGTGCAAAATTGTCTTTGCCTTTACACAGATATACTATAAAGGGTGCTATTTCGATGGGTTTTTTTTTTTTTTGACATAATCATTTGAAAGATATATTTATAAAATGACTAAAATTAAGAGAAATTGTTCAGAAAAAAAAAATTAAACTGCACAATTACAAATTTTACTTTTCAAAACAAAGAAACCAGCCTCTGTATTGTATGAACAATTGCATTTTCTTTCAAGGGAAAAGGGTTAAAATATATTAAAATGAATTTTGCATAAACCATTTGTCATCAATGAATTCAATATTACAAAAAAAAATTGTATTCCATTTTTTGTCAATTAATGAAATTAATATTCATATACAGTAAACTCTCGCTACAACGATACCCGATACAACAATAACTCCCTCTACTTCAATAATGTTTTGTGGTCCCGGTGATTTTGCATATAAACTAATGTTAATCTCCCCTCAATATTACGATATTCTCTAGAACAATAAACCTCTGTAAAACGATTTTTTTAATCTAAATTTCAGTATTATTTTCTCCCTTTATAATAATATTTTGATTTTCAAATGCTTTTTTTTTTCGTTTTCTTTTATTTTTTCTGTCTATTAAGACTCATTGTGGATATTCAACTTATCCCTGAATAAATAGCTATTGTTCAGATTTCAAAACAGATGAAGACCACCCTTTTGGGAATTGGAGTTGGTGGTGGTGGGGGGTGAAGTGTAAATGTATGCCTAGTCTCATTTCCCAGTAAGCTTTGGAATTCTGATAAGGTTTAAGGACATCTGGACCTGTCTGGTCACCTTGTCAAAGAACAAGTGCCCTTTGTTAGAGGAACAGGGGGAGATGGAGGCGGGGTGTTGTTAAGTGACGTCTGAAAAGTGAGTTCAAAGGTTGTTTTATAGCCTTTAACGATTTTGAGTTCTACGCGAAACATTTGGTTTAAACTTTTCTTTCTTTCACGCGATATTGTTCCCTAAAGGCCTTATCACACGGTGAAATGTCGCCAGCAATTTTCCGTTTCTATCCTCAAAAACCGGTCAAGCAAGTTTCATAATCGACAACTTATTATGAAGATGATGATGATATTGACGATGATGATAATACAGGTCCATCGCAGTCCTTATTGTCATCCCAGGAAGCTCTTCAATCTGTGAATTCCCTGCGGACATTTTTTTCAAGCCTTCCGTCGACAAATGAAGAACATTTTCGTGCACTAGACTCAATGCATACAGTATTGGTGAACTTAACAGTTAAAAAAATGAATAAACAAACAAAAATACTGGATTGTTTTCAATAAAAAGTGTTTTCAGGTATGTGAATATTTCTGTGCTTATTTTCTGAGTTTATCTTATTTATTTTTTTAGTATTTAAACCACTATTATTAGTATTTTACAAATTAATTTCTTCTAAATATAGACTTAAAAGTAGTATGTTATGCACCTTAAACCAATAATAATAAAAAAACTATTATTAAATGCTCAAAATATGTGGGCCCTTGACATAACAATATGCCTCTCTACAACAATATATTTATTTGGTCCCTAAAATATTGTTGTAACGAGGTTTCACTGTATAACTTTTTGCCATTTAAAATTATGTGAATTATCTAGACACTGTATGAAACTTTCGATAATTATATTTTGTAAAAACTGCTGACAGACATAAATCTACCTCAAGAAACAAAAGCAGTACAAGAATTTTATGATTTCATTTTCATAACTTTTTAAAACATTCAAAACAGGAAATAAACAAATTTCTATGAGCAGGTAAAAAAAAATATTACGGATAAAAAAAAAGGGGGGGGGGGTAAAGGCAGCATTGCAATGAACTTAGCTCAATTTGATATAACACTGATTGGCAACACTGATTGAAAGGATTGTCAAGTGATGGTGGAAGCAAGATTACATTTAACAAATCACAATAAATCACATCGACCACAAATAACTACACCACAAATATAACATATGGCACTATTAATAACAAATATTAATTTTTTCAAAACTATATCAAAACAATGAAACATAATAAAACTACAACGAGTAAATCAACTTCTCAAATCCAAACAAAATACAAATTGCAGTTAAATCGATCAAGATATAATTACAAAATAAAACATATGAGTTCAATAGGAAGTGCCTTATTTTCTCCTAGTCTCACAAAAATCACAGTGTTAATACTAAAAAAAAATTTAAAAAAAAAAAAAAAAAATTTGAATAATTTCACAATTATCAAAAATATTCCCAAATTTTCTTAAGTATTTGAAAAGTAAACAAATTTTATCTTGAATACAACTTACGTTACTATTTATCATGCAATTCTCACGAAAAATAATTGAGGACACAAAGAAAACCAGGGAAAATAACACAAACATCTAAAATAAAACTCATTTTACAAAAAATAAATAATAAAAACAGTACCACAAATGGGCTAAATAATACATGACAAATTTTTTCAAGTTGCTAAAGAAAAATTTAAATATTCATTTTTATTTGGAAGGAAGAATTCCTTACATAAATAAGATCCCCTCCTGTTTCAAAGATCTGCTTTGCAATGGAAAAGTACAAATATCAATTTTCATCTCAAAAAAGAATATAACTATAGAAGACTTTATCTCTTAATATATAGCTGCAACTGTTTAAAACCTAATAAACATGAGAAAAACACACTGAAAATGTGAAATTTGTAAAACCCTTTTCAAACATCTGGATTTTCTTCCCCAACAGCATAAAATTAATATCTTAACATAGTTATAGATAACTGAATTCATATTCTGTTAGACTATATTTAGTAGTCACTTTCTAAATACTAATAAAAATTTATTTGCTTTTTTATAGATGTTTTCTCATTAGATCTTGGAATTATAAGGGATCTTGGCAGTGATGCTAAAAATGATTGAACTACCCCCGAATTAATATTTGCCCTTATCTAATAGGAAAAAAATATACATACATTTTTAGTTGGGAAGACTTTCTTTAATCTATTTTCAGCACAGATGGGAAAGTAAATTTATATTTAATAAACAGTTTTGAATAAAAAAAACTACTCAACTTTCAATGGATAACGAAATATAAGACCACTATCAGAAAAACAGTAAGGGCAACAATATAGGCCAAAATGTTATAAACATTCCAAGCAATAATCACTGAGAAGGATGGGGGGTGGGGGAGAGTGAAGATCATATGTTCAAAATATTTTAATATATTTAGAAATTGAGTTAGAAAAAAAAAATAGTGAATACATAAATAAATATGATGCTCAGGATTGTTTTTAAATGTAACTTCTAAAGCATGCTTAAATACTAAAAAAAAATACAATATTAATTATATAAAAGCTTCTATTTTCTTATGTTACAATTTTTGTAAACTTTTATAATGCGGTTGCAATAATGATCTAAAAAATAAATCATAACCAAAATTTCCTTCTGTTTTCAAGCATCAGAATTTTTTCAGAGGGGATTTTTTTTTCTCTTCTTTTTACATTTAAATGCTCGTGTTGAAATTAACTAGCAAAAGATAAAAAAATAATCATTTCTATTTAAACAAAAATTCTGCAAATCTAATTACAAAGATATTTAAAAAAATAAAAGCATGAAGCATTTTTCAATACATAAATTGTTATTTAATGTTTCGGAATGTTTCAGATATAAGAAGAAAAAAAGACATGACAAAAAAAAAAGTTAAATTATTTAAAACAGCATTACAAAACATTTTGCATGCCTAAAGAAGTTGTTTTTTTTTTTATCAAAAATAAACTGACAAAAAAATCTTTTACAGAGCTCAAACATTAAATAATACCTTTTATATTAAATGATTTAGAACTGCATTCACAATTTTACATAATTCAAAATTATAGACAAGCCCCTTAATTTTAAATAAATTTAATTAATAATTAATTTTTCTTTTAAGTACAGTTTAATATTAATAAAAAAATAATTTGTACACAATTTTCTTTGAATATGAGATTTCAAGCCCAAAGGAAATGAACTTATTTCACAGGAGCTGCACTTCAAAACACAAACTGCATTTCAGATAAGAACAAATATCAACTGAAGTTATTTTTAGCATGAAGACCTTTGTAAGACACAAAAGTTACCTTATTGATATTAATTAAAAATTACTGACAGCACAGACTATAATAAAACAGCTACATTATCACTACAGAACAAATTTCAATAATCATCATTTTGAAAGCTTTAAGAATTTTTTAAATCCTTGTTTGAGAACAGTATATAAAAAGAAATTTATCTTAAGCCTCTTTCCTTTCAGTAATGGCATGTCTTAAAAAATGAATATGCAGAATATCATAGATCATGATCAATCTATAGTATTTTTTTTTATCATGCAGATAAATTATGATATGAAACTTAAATCCATTCATATGATACATTTACTTTTAATTCAATTATTAAAATAACAAAAAAAGGCTATAAACATTTTTTATATGCTTAAAGAAATGAGATGTTCTCAATTGCTAATATGAAGCAGTAATTAAATTACAATGAAAGTATGTAACCGGTAAGTAAAATTATGATATACAACAGATCAAAAGGCAAAAACCTTTAATGATGATAACAATTTATGAAAATACTTAATATCTACTTTCTAAAATTAGGAAATAGCCTGAAAATAACATAATAAAAAATTAACTCTATAGAGATAAAACATTTCCAAATCCAATTTTTTTTTTTCTATAAAATAAATGAAGACTAGAAACATGCATTAATAACAGAACTTTCAAACAAGACTAGCATTGTAAAATATTTTTGAAAATTTAGAAAACACGTGTATAAAATTAATAGACTTTTGCAATAAATTGCCTATAAATATATCCATTTAAACTCCACTTAAAATTAAAAAAATCTTTTAATCTGATATTTTTTTTAAAGATTTCTTTTTATATAATAATTTATCATATATTTCTCAAGACAATGTAAAAAGAAGCTTTAGTTTCAAAGAATAATTAAAACTTTTTAAATTTATATTCTCAATACAGTTTATTACTTTCTCTCAAAATCAATATTAGCATCTTTCACCAACAAAACAAAAAGCTCTCCATTAAAAAAATTAATATTGTCTTAATATGCATGTATAAAGCAGACAACCAATTTAAATCTGAAAATAAGATTCCACACTATCAATTTTACCTAAACATTTGCTATAAGGACAGCATATTAAAGACCTATTTTTTAAAACAGCATTACAAAACATTTTGCATGCCTAAAGAAGTTGTTTTTTTTTATCAAAAATAAACTGACAAAAAAATCTTTTACAGAGCTTAAACATTAAATAATACCTTTTATATTAAATGATTTAGAACTGAATTCACAATTTTACATAATTCAAAATTATAGACAAGCCCCTTACTCCCCCCCCCCCTAAATAATCCATTAATTATTGAAAAACAACAACAATGTAATTAAGAAAGCATAAATTATGTTCTTCATATGAATGGATCTAAAAATGTTCTGTACAATTCACTTCAAGTATAAAAGAAAACAATACACTATATCTAATCAAAGGAAATATATCCGTGTCATTTTTAAAGAAAATAAAACTTTTTCTTCTAGATCATTAGAAAATTAATTTTTCTTTTAAGTACAGTTTAATATTACATTGTTTCAGATCAAAATTTTTCAGAAAAACACTAATGCTACAAGTTACAAGCATTAACAAATTCTAAAGATCTTAATAATTTGTTAATAAAATAAACTTTTACTGCTTTGTAAAACAAAACAATGGGAATAAAAATTACTAGACTAGCGTATTGAGATCTACAAAAGCAAGAAATACAGTCATATCATACACCAACCCTAAAACTAGCAAGCATTAAAAAAATAATAATAATAAAAATCAGAAGCCAAAAATTTTAGTAAAATATTTAAATGATTGTAAGAACCATACATTTCTCTCAATACCATGAAGCAACAATGAAAATATGTCTACATACACCAAATGATTTTTTTAAAAAACTATTATAATTAACATGTCTTTGAGAAGTAACATAATATAAAGAAATTGTAGGTGAAACCATTCTAGTTATCATCAAAGCAAAAACTAAGGGATGGCGTATCTTGAGTATTCGAAATAAATATGGGAAACTAATGCAAAAGTCCGCCACTATGCAGGACACCTTTCGTACTGAAAGGTTTCAAAATTAATAATGAATACTCAACAATTAAAAGCCTGGGTTTTCCTAATGAATTATTTGTTAACAGTTCAACAGGAATCCACACAGGCATGACATACATCACATTCTAGGTACTAAAATAACTAGTAAGTACACAAATCAAAGTGTTGTACATCGTTGTAGAAGCTCTGTTATAAATTTCTGAAAAGGAAAGCAAATAAAAATTAATATCACATCTTTTAATGAAATGCAATTTTAATATAATTCAACCTGATAAATAGATTTAAATTTTTAAAAGTTCCATATGCATCAAATGTTAGTCTTTCAATTCATAATTTCTTTTTTTATCACTACATCTCTACATTGTTTAATTTCATTTTTTATTTGAGACATTTTTAAATGTAAGAATATAAAATAAACAATACAAAACACTCAAAAAATAATTTTTATTATATACATATATATAGTCATATCAATAAGACCTAAATTTTAAACAGTATTTATTTTTGTTAAATTAAATTTCATAGGTATATACAAAGAGTATGATAGCGAGAGGTGATCTAATTATGCAGAAAATAAAGGGAAAGGCCACTTCTCTTAAAGTATGTAACACTAAATGTCATATAAGAATTGATGAATTACACTTTTAAATATCATTAATCATAAATAAAAGAATAATAATTCCACAAAAAATTGAGTAAAACTGTTTCATAACCCTTTAATAGCTTAGAAGAGAGGAAGAAGGAAAATTAAAAATATGAAAATCAACCAAATTACAGGGGGAAAAAATTAATCCTCACATTGGATTTTCCCAACAAATTCTTTTTATTTTATTATCTAAACCAAAAGTTCAAACACAATTCAATATTTTAAACATACATAATTTGTCCTTAATCTTCTAGAAAAATAAAATAAACTAGAATAGTTTAATTGATTGAGAAAAACAAATGACAGGAAAATAGCAATATATATATATATATATATATATATATATATATATAT
>JAPMOQ010057575.1:29362-41770 GCA_026543055.1 Argiope trifasciata | reverse complement strand
CATTGCCTACGCAATTCGCAGCTTCAATTATTCGTTGCCTTCATTTGTTCAAAACCCCATAACGAAACAGGATTATATTCTCGTATGATATGTAGTATAGAGAAAGTATAAAAATTATCATGAAATGCGAACTTGAGATTTTGACGAATTCCTTCGTTTTAGTTCTTCCCGAGTAGAAAACACATTTTAGGCATTATGTTTGTTTGTCCGGCTGTGACAAAGATAATTAAAAAAAACTTTGTTTTGCATGCTTTCTAGAAATTAAACTTCATATATATTAAAATACATATATATAGTGTATATAGAACACAAAATTATATATATAGTGTTCTATAGTTTGCAGAGCATCTCAAATTCTTAAAAATCAAAACAATTCAACCATTTTAGAATTCCATCGATTTCGTTTATTCTCTTCAATTCACATCATAATTTACAAACCATTGCCAGATTCCAAAAGGTTTAAAATTGCTCATCAGACATTTTATAATTGTCTGATGAACAATTGTAAACCTTTGGAATTAAAACGAAAACGAAAAAAATTAAAACGAAATAATATTAATCTGAAAAATTGTGTTTACTTTTATTTTTTAATCATATTTTAACTGAAATAAAAATAGTAGCAATTATAAAATGTCTGAAAAGGAATCGTCTGCTAAACGTCTATTAACAGATTAAGATCATGATATTTACCGAAAACTTTGATTGGACTTTAATTAGTATATTGTATTTACATCAAATTTATAACCTTCTAATAAATTTTGAAAATAATTTATTTGCTACCTGTTTGAATATTATTTAACTCGATAATTACAAAGCTAGGAGAGCTAGAGTGATGAAATTTGATGCCCAGATATAACATTTGTATTCTAGACACCTATCAAATATTGAGTCAAATCCAATTAAAATTTGGACATCTGTCGGTCTGTACTGTCAGAAGCAATAATTTAAAAATGAAATGACTTAAATATATCGTATTTAGTTCGTAATTTTTTGGCTGTAATATTAGTCTATATATCTGCAATATATGTCTGTATCGAATTTTGGTTTCAACTCAATTGGGATAAAAAAAAGCGTGTAAAACGTAATTTCCACTTTTAATAAAGAGTATGGGAGAAAAGTTTGGTGAGATCGCTGGTTCATTAGGTATTGATTGTAGTCTATTCTTGTTGTTAACGAATAAACATATTAGTGTTTTTGTGTGAAAGAAGCAACATGCAAGAAAATAAATACAAGAATTAAAATGGTGTTTTTCTGCCTGGGTCATGAGTTTCAACTTACATACAAATAGGTGAACTGATTAATAATTTTTTAGATATTAATTTAATACAGCATGAATGGTATTACGTATTTTGAATCAAACTCTGTAATTACATCTCATTTTCACTTTCTGTATTGCGAATGATGACTAGAGAATACGACCTCGAGATGTTGACAAATTCCACATTTTTGACCTTCGCAAGTACGGGAAAAAAAAAAAAAAAAAAAAAAAAACCTTTTCTGTCTATTTTTTTAAAATCATGTAAGAACTAAATGTTGTTCATACGAGGTTTTCGAAGGGATTTGAAAGTAACAAATTGTCGAAGCCTCAAAATGCGTAGGCAACAAATTGACGATTTATCTTTTTTTTTTTTTTAAATTATTATTTTGGGGTCGATTATCACAGATAGCTTTTGAAATATCTATCGTTTGCTAATGTAATTTTATTTTGGAGTCAGCTTTCAATGTATAGCTTTTGAATTATCTACCGTCCGTTGTTGTAATTTTTTCCTTGGAAATCATAGCGTTAGGGCGATTTTTTGCCAACTAAAGTTACAACTGGATTTCTAAATTATACATTTTATAAATTAACCAGTTTAAACCGGCTTGAAATAATCACGTGACTATTAGATTACGCACGAGTTGTTACTTAGAAAAACGAGTTTAAATTTCAATTTTTAATTTAATTTTTTTGTCCCTTGGTTAGCCCATTTACGAACGCTATTACTCAACAACTCAGGAAACTACACACACTTAAAGAAATCAGTGTTCCGTTTTTACATTACAATTGTAGTTTTGCATTACTAAAAATTATAGAGTAGTTCACAGTTTTCTGAGAAATCCATACAGCGATGAAGTATCGTCGGAAATATTTAACATTCATTATGAAAGGGAACGCTTGATACTTGGAGATAACATGCCTGCTTATCACCGTGATGAAACTGCACCGCCAAAGAAAGAAAGTCTCTTCACTGTAATCGAAAACCGAAAAAATGACCGAACTGACCGAAAAAATGTTTTTTTAAACATAGCTAGATTTAGAACGTGGAGATACGTCAAAATCTCGAGTTTGAATTTTTTGATGATTACAATACTTTCTCTGTACATCGTATTTAACCCCGGTTGCTTCGTCGGAGTCTTCGGCTTCGGAACCGGAGAATTTCCAGACCCGATTTCACTGAAGAGTCGTTATGTAAATGGATTTGGTATACGTTAAATCCGAAGTTCTCCCGTTTGGTCCGAAGTAAAACGTTCTCCCGATGGTGTGGCTTGGAGACTTGGAGAGGGGTGTGCCAGCTAAAGTGTTGTCCTCATCATCTGACCGTGGTTCAAAAGAACGAGGTCCGTCCCAAAATAGTCGTAGTGTTGCTTTGAAAAACGGGATGTTAGTATAAGGAAACTAGATAAACCTATGCTCTGAATGGGAGAAAATATGTGGTGGCTCGCCATAGCTGCACGATTTTTGTTTATTTATTATTGTAAATTTATATTTTAAAAAGTTGTGGCAAAACCCACTTTTGATTCTTTTAAAGTTTTGATTAATTCGTTAAGTAATATTGTATTTTATGGTAAATAATTTGTCTTCAATCAGAATTCAGAGAAGTAGTTTTCTTTAAGAAGCCATAAGAATATTTGTTCTGAAAGAATGAATCCTTTTCTTTTGTCATATCCCGGTGATTCTTTTTGAAACAATTTTTTGTGAAAACGAATTCTGAATTCGTAAAGAATAAAAGAAAAAAGCAGCTGTATTCTGGCTATGTTTGTTTTAATCAAACCTTTCTTCGATATCATGGAGTTAGCTAGCTCCGATGTGAGATGGAATCTAAATTAAGTATGTTCATGTCTATTTCAAATCTGCCCGCACTACAAATATACATCATTAGAGGTTTTATTTATTTATTAGAGGGTTATAAAAACAATGGGTGTTATAAATGTTTCCGATTCGTTCTCCGTGGGAAACATCTTCGAGTTTTGCTTTCCTGGATCGCTTTGCACGTGGGTCTTTCTGGAAATGAAATCGCAGATACAGCAGCTAAGTCAGCGAGCGCCATTTTGCCCCAACGTCCTTCTTATAAAGATATGCTTACAACTATGATTCGTTGGTGCTATCGCCAATGGCAAAATCGACAAGGAAACACGGAGACTAACAACAAGTCCCATTTTATGAAACCACAATTGGCCGTCTTCAAAATTAATGTCATTTTATTCCGACTATGTATTGGTCACACTCGTCTGACATAGATTTTTACTTTTCTTAGAACCTCCCCCAATGTGTGATAATGGTGGAGTTATTTTAATAGTTCGTCACATTTTAATAGAACGCACCCTGTTTATGTGATTTCATTATTTTTGATTTAGTTAACTATTATATTTGTGTGTCTATTCTTTGTATGCTTGTTCATATGTAAAAAGGAAACTGGTGCAAGCAGGCACCTCGCTCGCTCTCGGTTAGCGGCAAAAAGTTTATCTCGTGCGCTCGTTGTTAGCTGCGCTCGCTTTCTATTTTTCAAATATATTTAATATTTAAAATATATGTTCTCTCTAGTCAACGACAGTTTTAAATATATTTTGTTTCCCTTGTTCTGTCTTGTTAGCGGCATTTTTCAACATTGTATTCCGTGTTTCCTTGTATATATTGTGATTGTTGTCCATGTTTTGCATCTATATATATTTGTGTGTGTGTAAAAATAAACATGAAAAAGTAAATAAGAATTTTTGCCTTGGATTAAATACGCACACACACAACGCTATAGTTGTGTAACCACATCGGCTTTATTGATCTTCGATAAGACCATTTTAAATCCAACCATTTTAATTTGATTGGGTGAGACACATCATCCAAACATTTTCTTATACATTAAAGATGCGGGGATTTTACATGAAGTTTAGTATAGGTATAATAACTTTCTCCCTTTTTAACATTTGACAAGTTTGAGCACAATCAATTAAATTGTTTACAATGCTAAACTAATTTTATCTTTATGAAGAAAATTTACACTGTTTCGGCGCAGCATATTCTATATCAGGATCATGCGCCAGAAATCCAAATCCAAAATCGAATACAATAATGTTTCCAGATTTGAAGTAATCTGAACTCGTGGCGAGTCATCAAAGTACTTATGATCGGTTTAAAAAAAGTATATTCTAATATTTTTTTCTTTGTACACTTGTAAGAGAAACGAAAGAAGTTTGCAAATATTTTTCCTCCGCTCGACAGCTGTTTAATTTCCTTCTGCTGAATGAACGATCAATGTTAAGATAGCAGGTGGGAAAACAACCGTTTTTTTGTGCCTGAGTCGCTCACTTGGGGTTATTTAACTAATAAAAGCTGTGTGCATCTTTTCCATTGGAAAGTAATACTGAAAGAGAATGGTTGTTTCCACTCTAGAAGTATGGACACTGAACAGGTTGTTTCGTAAAGTTGGTGCAATTTTCAAAAATCACTAATAAAGTGGAAGATGGAAAGATGCTTTTGATCGGGAAGGAAGATGTTTTTTCGCCATAATTGTAGAATTCACTTCAAAATTCAGAATCACAAATTCCAGGCAGTTTATTTGAGATTGATAAAAACTGTTTCGTGCTTTTTAGTGTGCATCAAAAACGTAGTATATTAGTGTTTTTAACTGAAACTGTTATTTTGTAACAGGTCGTATAACTATAATTTGTCTTCTGGGTCATTTGGGTTCTAACGGACAGTCGCCCTTCTGTGCAGCACCTTTCTCATTGGGCGAAAATGGGGGACAAGATTAGCACGAATATCTTAGACCTTATAGCCAGTAATCGCAGCTATACCACCTGGGATCATAAACAACAACAATACTATTCATGAAAGTGCTACTCGTCTTACCGAAACTGAAAGGGTTGTTATGACTAAATTACGAAAAATAGACACACTTCGTCATCGGCAGTCTGCCAAACAACCTTCTCAGAGAGATGTACTGCAGAATGGAACAAACTGCGTTTCAGTTTGCCAGCATTGAACAACAGAATTCTCATTACTTTCAAAAACATAAATACTATAAAGAAGTAATACTAATCGATATTTGCTTGTTTGAAAACTGCTGCTTTATGGGAAAAAAAAAAAGAGAAAGAGTGACAGAGAGAAACCACCTGTGTTATCCGCAAGACATATTTGAATCTATCATATAATTTCAGATATTTCTCTCAGGAAAGTATTACTAATTTGGCTTACAAAAGGTTGGATAGTTGAACACGCGCACGCACACACACACGCACGCACACATGCACGCAGAGAGATATCTTTTTTCATCCTATGTATTTGCGGTGCGGTGCATAAGGAAGTAACATTAAGCTTGCGGTGCCTGAATTCTGATCGCATTCATTCACTGAAGTATGATTTTTGCATCAGTGGAAATGCAAGATTTATTTTTTGCGATTTTTAAAAAGATGATCGTCGCTGACTCACTGCATTTCCGCACTCTTTTTTATCATACAACTAAATATATTTTTACGTGCATGTTTTCTCCGAGTCGGCAACCGGAAAATACTTTTAAAATCAATGTTTGCTTTTGTTTCCGTTCATAAAGTCTGTTGTGTCTGGTAGAGTCGATGTTATACAAAAGGATTTAAATTTGCTTCATTCTGTCATATGCATTGCATAACATGAAATATCTCTACACATTTTTCTATTTACACTTTAGTACCTTATTATTTTCCCCTCTCTTGTATATTGTGAGATTAGACAACACTTAAAAATTTTTTGAGGGTCTTTTGAATCACTCTGTACTATCTCGTAAAATATGAATTTTTAATATCAATGCAGTAACTGCCGTCTGCACTCTTACTACCGAAGCACTGGGCCCGTATCTCAGATATTACGAGACGGATTTGAAGCAAGCGGGCGATACTGGAAAGCGACTGCCTCTCTGATAAAAACTAGATTGATGGAGAGTAATTGATTTAAATCCCTCTCTCAGAAAGGGAAGTCTTTTTCTGAAAGCTGACAACACAAATGAAATGAATGATTACTTTCTCTATGTTCTACAAATAGGGGTATTTATAACCTTTTGGCGAGATGGCAGAAATTGGAACAAGAGTTATCTCACTAAGACGCCGTGCAGATATTGTTTGCGTTCTAAGAAAGGGAACAGACTCTGAGCACGATACGAAGTGATCTAATTAAATATAAAAATAAATGTTATCCTGAATCATTACATCATTTTTAACTGTACGATAGTTGAACTAAAAATAAATCGTTAAGGCTAGTATTATCATGTGAGAAAATGATGTTGTTTCCGATAAGAGGTTTTGAAGGATTGAAGGCAACAAATCTTTGAAGCTCGAAATCGCGTCAGGAATATGCATCTTCACCTTTTCATCGCATAATTTTTTTTTACCTGCTTCTACCAGTATTGCGTTGCTTTATTTTGGAGTCGGCTTTCGCTGTATAGATTTTGAATTATCTGAAGACTGCTGTTATTGGAAATCACAGTGTTGGTGCCTAACTCGCGCAACGATTTTTTAAATAAAATAAACCAAACAAGTCAAAATATCGTTTGTTTAATCGATAAAACTTGTTGGTTCAAGGATAATTTCAACAAATGAAAATAACGATATTAGAAAGTAATGCAGTGTGTTTTCCATTTGGTGATTTACCTTCAATTAAAGTTAAAACTTAATCTCCTAATTATACTTTCTGTGAATTCTTACGGATTGTCTTGATTAGTTTAACTCATTAAACAGTATAAGCTGATTTGAAACAATCACAAGACCATCAGATTACGTACGTGTGGCTATTTAGAAAAATGATTGGTTTTTCCATTTTAAAATCGGTCGCTCTTCATCACTTTGTTCGCCAGCTAGAAAAATTGAAAATGAGTTTAAAAAAATCGATATGAATAAAAATGAATGTTTGTCTGTATGTCTCTTATGCTTTTCCACAACACTGATCCGATTACGATGAAACTTCGACTGCTTATGGTTATAGGCATAATACAATCATCTAAAGCAGTGCTCCGCAACCGGTGTGCCGCGGCACACTGGTGTGTCATGAGCCAGATACAGGTGTGCCGCGGTCAAATGCATTGCATTTGACATTTCACAATTTTTCATCATGTATTTAATACACGACATTTTTTTTCATAATAATGTCTATTTTTCTAAATATATTGTAGAATAATTACTATAACGAAATAATTATTCAATGGTCCCCTGGTGAGAACAGTTGAAAACTGCATAGTGTGTTGTGGCGAATATAAAACTTTTGTGTACATTGAATCAAGCGCAGGTATCACATTAATATTTATTATGATTGCGTAGAAATAAATATGTTATGGTTTTATGTATGTATACTTTTCAAATAAAAAACAAACATTCATTGTAAAATTTGTGTATCAATGAATACCTATATACTTTAGCTTCTGGGGTGCTGCGGAATTCTAGAAAGAAATAAGGTGCGTCGTAGATGAGAAAAGGTTGCGGAGCACTGATTTAAAGTATAAAAGAATACTTGTTTCTTGCCATTACGGGATGGTTATCGGCATAATGAAATTATGCAGTCTATAAAAATGAAAATGAATGTTTGTCTGTATGCGATGAAACTCTGAATACTTATTTCTTGCACTTATTTGTTTCTGTTGATGATGGAAATGTAAAAAAAAATGTTTCTAACCTTAATGTCTTTAATAATAAAATTGATTAAATAGAATGCATACAATAAAAGCTCCTTATTCGCGTTTTCACTATTCGCGGATTAAAAAAATGCGACCCAATTCTTATATTCGCGGCTAAACATTTCTTTATTCGCGGTTTCTTTATTCAACCTGCCAGTGTTTTGGCGTGCTTATAAGTGCTATTTTTTGTGACTGGTTCCGGAATTGTTTTCTTTCTGAAGTTGAAACTTATTTATAAAAACAGAATTTAGACTTTAAACAACTTCAAGTCTTGGACAATGCACCAGGTCATCCTAGCGAACTTGAAACTATGCATCTAAATATAAAAGTGACATTTCTTACCTCCCACGACGGCTTTGTTTCAACCTATGGACCAAGAAATAATCCAGGCCTTTAAGCTCTATTACATCACACGAACCTTCTAAATCATATTAGATAATATGGAATGTAATCCTGATATGAATGTTGTGGAATGCTGGAAGAAATTTGACACAGCAAAATTCATCGTAAACATAAAAGAATCACTGGAAGAACTAAAGCCACACACATTGAAGCCATGCTGGGAAAAACTGTGGCCTGCTCTGACTGCTGAAAATGACGAAGAATCTGTGCAAGTTCAAACTTTGACTGCAAACATAGCCGAAATCGCGAATGGAATAGGACGAGATGGGTTCGAACAGATAGAATCAAGTAACATTCTGGAATTGTTTGAATTGCAAGATGAAGATTTGACTGAAACCGACTTAGAGGAAATGTTAAATTCACAACCCATTGAAGAAGAGGCTACAACAAGCACTGAAAACGTGACATTTTATTTGAAAACTCTTAGTGAAGGTTCAAGAATGGTAAATGAGCTTTGCGATTTCTTTATGAACGTCTATGAAACGAAGCCTTATTTTTAAGAGGCAAATTGCTAATGCGACTGCAGCATGTCAGTCTGAATTGAAGGAGCTTTTAAAAACTGCCTTAAGATAATTAATCAAAATGCTCAAAAACTTCAATTAAATTGATTTTTTAATCTATTTGTTTTTTTAATTTTGCCACTTACGAACGTATCCCCTATAATCCCACATAAATGACCGTTCCGTATTCACGGTTTCTGTATTCGCGGCATGTTTGTGGAGCCCCGCGAATAAAGAGCTTGTACTGTATTATCTTCGCTTTTCCTTTCCATATCTTTCAATATCAATGAATGTATTTCTTTCCCAATAAAATAAGTATTATCCTTAGTTTATTCGGAGATAAATGTTATTCTTTCTATCATTCCTATTTAATCAAGACAGCTATTTTGCATTTAAAACGATATTTCCAAAATTATTTCTTCTGCAGCAGCAACGTGCCGGGTACCAGCAAGTTATTTATATATATATACACTGAAGTGACAAAAGTCATGGGATAGCAATATGCAAATATACAGATGGCAATAGTATCGCAGCGAAAAAGTATAAATGCGCGTTTTCCAGAGCTTTCATTTGTGTTCAAGTTCTTCATGTGAACAGGTTTTTCGTGATTTACGGCGACACGACGAGAATTAACAGACTTTGAACGTGGAATGTTAGTTGGAGCTAGACGCATGGGTCATTCCATTGCGGATATCGTTAGTGAATTCAACATTACGAGATCCACAGTATCAAGAGTGTGCCGAGAGTATGAAATTTCAGGCATCACATCCCATCATGGACAGAGCAGTGGGCGACCACCTGCACTTAACGACCGAGACCGCCGAAGTCTGTGTAGAATGGTCAATGTTAATAGACACGCAACACTTCGTCAAATAACTGCAGGAATCAATGTGGGACGAACGAGGGACGTGTCGGATAGGACTGTGCGGCGAAATTTGTCTTCCTTGGGCTATGACAGCAGAAGACCGAATCGAGTGCTTTTACTGACAGCATGACATCGCCTGCAGCGACTCTCCTGGGCTCGTGAGCATATCGACTGGTCCCTAGACCAGTGGAAAACCGTGGCGTGGTCAGATGAGTCACGATTTCAGTTGTTACGAGCTGATGGTAGAGTTCGAGTGTGGCGCAGACCCCACGAAGCCATGGACCCAAACTGTCAGCAAGGCACTGTTCAAGCTGGTGGTGGCTGCATAATGGTGTGGGCTGTTTTTACATGTCATGGACTCGGTCCTCTGGTGCAACTGAACCGATCCTTGACTGGAAATGGTTATGTTCAGCTGCTTGCAGATCACTTGCAGCCATTCATGAACTTCACGTACCCACACAACGATGAGATTTTTATGGATGACAATGCGCCATGTCACCGGGCCAGAACTGTTCGCGATTGGTTTGAAGAACATTCCAGACAATTCCAGCGCATGATCTGGCCACCTAGATTGCCCGATATGAATCCCATCGAGCATTTATGGTACATCATCGAAAGGTTCGTTCATACCCAAACTCCTGCACCATCCACACTTTCACAATTATCGACGTCTATACAAACAGCATGGCTCAATATTCCTGCAGTGGACTTCCAACGACTTGTGGACTCCATGACACGTCGAGTTGTTGCACTTCGCCGGGCAAAAGGAGGACCGACACGATATTAATAGTCATCCCATGACTTTTGTCACTTCAGTGTATATATATATATATATATATATATAAAGGGAGAGAGAAGTCTCGTGATTCTTTCAAACAGATTTAAACTGGTTAATGAGTTAAATCCATTAAGACAAATAATAACTTAAAAACCGCAATGTTCTTACAGGATGACTTGAAATTTGGGATAGTAGCTTTCATTTTTTGTTTCATTTATTGATTTTATGACGGAATTTTCGGTAACAAGAATAATTTGGATATGAATGATTGAACGCCCACCCAAATATAAATCAAATAATCTATATATTTAAAAGAACAAGGGAAAAAATCACCAGACATTGAGAAACAACCTTTGAACCCATTCCGAAAATTTACGTTTCCTATAAAAGCTGACAATCCTTAATATGTCGTCAACCCTTGATGTTCCATGCTCTGTGCATTTCAGCCACTTCAGTTGAACGAGATATGTTTTAGGCAGTTTACATTATTTTATTTATTTATATAGAAGTTGTTCTTCGGATTGTTAAATTAAATTTTATATCACTTTTGAAAATGTTTTATAGCATGCGGTACAAATAGCATATTTAGTTTAATAAGTAGTATAACTTTTTTTTTTAAATTCTATTAGTACATAGGTCAACATTTTCAATTTATTTTAGTTACTTTTAATAATGATAAAAAAAAAATTAAACAATTATCGCTTACCAAAATTTTTTTGATTTTCACTAGAATTGAACTCGCATTTTTTACCTTCACGTAAAAAATACTGAAATCCTTGCATTTTACCGATTAAGCCATTCCAATTTTTGTTACAATCGGCCAAAACTCTATTTATATTATTAAAAATTAATTTAATTTGATCAATGAATTAATATTTAAAAAAACGTATTAACATCATGTGTCATCTACTACAAATTTTATGTATCATATTTTATTACCTATTAAAATTTTTAGTTTGTCAACCATTGATGACATGTCTAGGGGTTGTCAGAAAACGAATTTGGTGGATCTATATAAATTATTAAAAATTTGTTCAATTTAGTTAAGGAATTAGTATTAAATAACTATTAACATCAGGTGTCCGCCACTACAAGTTTAAAAAATATCTTAATTAATACTTGGTTGGGACTGAGAAAATGATTTATATATTATAATATTCTGTATAAAACATTTGTAATATGAAAACATTATAATATAAATCTTGGATAAAAATTTGGAAACGCTTTCATCCTATATTAGTTAATTCCATTTCCTCATCGTGAATAAGGCATCTGATTGAAATCCGTTTTGTAGAACTACCGACAGGATGCCGAATGAGTCGGCGGAACATTAAATTTAATCTTTTACAATCGCCTGCATCCTGAAATTGCAATAAAAGAAAAAAAAAAACCCTTGCATAGCTGGGAATGGGATATTTTTGTAATGAAACCGTACCACTCTAATAGGCGATAAATTTTATAATGTGGAATGAAACAAGTAATACATAAATTTTGTAAAATTCTCCTACTTATTTTCTTTTATTATATACTAGCCGCCTTTGGCGACCAGCTGGTTCGCCATGAGTAATGCGTTCTAAAATTTTCAATTAAATCACATATTCATTAGCCTTGAAGTAACTCCGGGCATTGATGTGCCTGAAATTAATATTTTCTTTAAGATGATGGACGGAAAGTTCTAAAAGAATACTTTTTCCTAATAATATTCTTTAATTTTATAAATCAGTCAGTCTTAAATATCGGTTATGTTTCCAAAATATTAAAAATGTTTTTTCGGGAATGTTGCCAAAATATTAAATGTGTTTTTTTAAAGAAAGCGAAAAAGGGGAAAAAAGTTAGTGAATTAATGATACAGATATTGCAAACGATAATAGAAATATGCCATTAAGTCGGGATTCCAATGCATATCCTGTCTAAATTCAAGCAGGTTTACCGTAAGTAAAGATTTATTGAATTAATTGTTTGGATATTGCAAAC
>JAPMOQ010057575.1:0-19362 GCA_026543055.1 Argiope trifasciata | reverse complement strand
TTTTGTTGTGCCAAATAAAAACAACGCAGCTACTTGTTTGATATGTCAGGAAAGTATCATATTGAAGAAATACAATATTTCTCGTCATTTCACTTCAAAACATAAAGATTTCGACGAAACGTTTCCTCCCGGATCGTCTTTGAGAAATGAGAAATTGAATTTTTTTAAGAGATCATTGCATGAGCAACAAAATGTTATGTTCGCAGCATTATCACAAGACTCGACGGTAACAAAAGCATCATATGAAATTTCTTACATTCTTGGTAAGCATATGAAACCATTTACCGATGCGGAAATTGTAAAGGAATGCTTTATTAGTGCTGCTAATATACTTTTTGATAAATACAGTAACAAAAAACAAATAGTATCTGATATAAAAAAAATACAGCTTTCGGATTCAACCTGCACTAGGCGTATTGAAGACATTTCTAAATTTATTTCCGATGATATATTAAAAAACCTAAGAAGATGCGAGTTTTTCAGTTTAGCATTTGATGCCAGCACCGATATTTCAGCAACATCGCAGTGCTCGGTGTTTGCTAGATATTGTACAGAAAACAATGAAATTCAGGAAAACTTTTTAAAATTACTGCCAATGAAAGGTCAAACCCGAGGCACGGATTACCTTGATACTATTTGTAATTTTTTAGAACATCATGAAATTGATGTGCAAAAAATCGTGTGTATGTGTACAGATGGTTGTCCTTCAATGACTGGATCCGAAAATGGCTTCATTTCATTATTTAAGAAAAAATATAATTGTAGCAATTTAATAACATTCCATTGTATTATCCATCAAGAAAACTTGGCGGCCCGTGCTGTACAACCAGAAATAGAAGCTGTAATGAAAACAGTTATCAATATTGTCAATTATATACGAGCGAAAGAACTGAAACACAGAAAATTTAAAACCCTTCTTGAAGAACTGGGAAGTGAGCACAGCGACGTTCTTTTGCATACCTCGGTGCGATGGCTTAGTAGAGGAAAGGTTTTGGAAAGGTTTTTTTCATTACGCCATGAAATAATCCTATTTTTAGAGCAAAATAATAAAGTACCCAGAATTACAAAACGAATAAAGGGTACCCAGAATTACAAAACGATGAATGGTGGTGTCTTTTAGATTTTCTATGTGATATTACGGAAAAACTAAACAATCTCAATCAGAGTCTACAAGGCGAAAATAACATAGTGTCCAATATGGCAAATAAAGTGTTTGCATTTGAGGAAAAGCTAAGTATTTATTATAATGAAATACAGAACAAACAGCTGCACAATTTTCCAACTATTATAAAAACCAGAGAGGACGGTATTAGCATTTCAGAAGAAAACTGCTCCATAATTTCAAATTTTATAACTGCACTATTAAACGAATTTCAAAAAAGGTTTCAAGATCTCAGAAAAATAAAAAATTGTTTGTTACTTGTAGAAAATCCATGGCATTTAAAGACACCAACTATTTCTGAGTTGGCTTCAGTTTTAAATTGTAATTACTCGGAGTTGTTTGATGAATTTATTGATTTTAAAAATGACACCAACCTGGAAGTAATTTTCAAAAAAAAAAAAAAAAAAAGGGAAAAAAGGGAATATGTGAAATTTTGGAGAATTGTTCCCCAAAAATATAAAAGCGTGCAAAGATGTGCCCAAATAACGCTAACATTTTTGGGATCAACGTATGTGTCCGAATCATCTTTTTCAAAGATGAAATACGCAAAGAGTGTATATAGAAATAAACTGACAGATTCCCATTTGGATGATATAATAAGAGTAGCATGCAACGACAAGCCAGATATTGATAAAGTTTTAAAAAAATGCTCTCAGTTCCAAAAGTCTCATTAGATATACATATAAGTAAGTAAGCATCTTTGTTAAAAGTTCTTTTTTACATTAAACTAAATAATTCATTAGGTTGATATTACTTTTTCATTTATACACCTAATTATTTTTTACTTGTTGCCCGGGCTACCGTGACTGAAACGTGTTTGTGGCCCCTATAAAAAAACGGTTGAGTATGGCTGGATTAACTGCTTAAGAGGAATGGGAAGGTTATCCCGCTTATGCACTTGGACAGGAAGATCAGTGTGGAAAAGTACATTACTGACCTGCCGTCACGAGAAAAACCCTGAACATGGTTGCCGTGAGTAGACGAGTCTTAAGTAAGAATCTTATGGTTGGTAGCCAGATAATATGACCACAAGTCTAAAAGGGATCACTTCGTCTTGAGGATATAAACTTATATATATCACACAGTCATCTTTATTACTATTAGAGATAACACCAATTTTTGTTTCTTTTGCTTTACGTTTCTTGGGGGGATTTCTTTAAGGTATCCGACTAAGTTGAAAATACTAAATATTGACTATAATGACGATTTTTTAAAAACTTATTATTTCTTGTAGTTTAGACTTTCCAAAACAGTTTATTTTTTCTAGGAAAAGAAAGGCCTGACCTATTGGAATTTTAAGCAAAACATGTTTTTCAATAAAAGTCTTTAAACTTAAATTTTGATTTTCTTAAAATTTCTCTACCGCTAACATATCTCTCAAACTAATTGAGGTATTGACATAAAGATTTCAAGGAGTGTTTTAAATAATATGGGCAAAGAAATGAACCAAAAGTTTGATTGTGGGTGAAATACTTTTTTTTATTTGTTGGTGCTTTTAGAAAAATTAAGTTGTGAATTTAAGGAGAAAAAAAAAATGCATGCATGCGTATATTTACACCCATAGCTTCTTTGCATCTCAACATTTTTCTTCCATTTTGGCTCATTTGATTCATGGTTATATTCTATATTTTGTGTGCAAAACAAAATAAGATTGCTGCATGACCATTTTGTGCAGTGTCAACTGTTTCGGTTCAATTTTATTAAAATTTACCTCAAATTGTTCCATTTCACGAAATATATTTTATTTTCTAATAATCGTTTTTGTATTTATGGTGTTTATAATTGACAATACATCTAAAAATCATAAATAGATTTTTAAAAAAATCCAATCTTAAATTCTTTTTTCTTTGAACGTAGTTCTTAATGTTAACCAAAAAGTATGAATAGTCTCATCCCCCTTTATGCAAATCGTCAGGCAATTTTCATGAAGTTGTGTTTATTGATCACGTGATCGGAAGTCGTCGGGTAGGCTGTGACTTCCGGTATGTTTGATATTTAAAAAAGAAATTCAGGCTTTGATGCACTCTGTTTAATAGGTAGCTCTTTATAGAATGCTGCCATAGATATAACTCTGTTCATAGTATCCTCGGAAGTTAACTCTCTCGACCTAAACTCTGTTAATTTAATATTTGAAGGCATGTGTTATCTGTTCGGAGTATATTATTTTTCCTGTTTGTTAAATTATCGTTAGGCACGATGAACTGAATTGATGATGAACAGTTTTTTGAAATAAAGTGATTTCTTCCGAAGGCATCATTATTTCTGTGTCATTTAATACACTGTGCAACTCTGCAGCCAAGTAGTTGGGGCAAACACTTAATCGCTTCATGTTCGTCTCTTTCCCGCAGGGCTGATCATCAGCTGCCAGAACGTGGCGTACGCCATCAGCAAGTTCCTGGGCGGCATCCTGTCGGATCGCATCAGCGCCCGCGTCCTCTTCTCGGTGGGGCTGACCTTCTGTGGGCTGGTGACCTTGGTGTTCGCCACCTCCACCACGGTGCCGGTGTTCGCCCTGCTTTGGTTCCTCAACGGATTCGGGCAGGGGTGCGGTTGGCCGGCCTGCTCCAAGATCCTCAGGCAGGTAAGAGCATTCCATGTTCTGTGCCATCCATTCTTCGGAATATTGTTGCGGATTTCCTATCCTAATCCTTCGGGTTCGTTCATCTGTATAGTGGGTGTGTACTGTGTGAAAAGCGATGGGTATAGCACAATGATCAGTCCTTTAGTAGGAGACACAACACAGACGACGTTCATTTTCAAGTCGAAACATGTGGCGCTGCGATCAACGCTTACACCGACGGTGTAGGCATAAGTTTGCGTGAAAAAATTCGAGAGGCAACATGGCAAGCGTAAAGTTTTTGTGCATAAAGAACTAGATAACTGTTCCCATGTTTTCCTTCGACAGGATAGGATTACTAAGTCTCTGGTTCCTCCGTATAGTGGACCTCATCTTGTTATTTCCCGAACGTCGAAGCATTTCACCATTCAAGGTCGGTTCTCGTCAGCAGACATCATCGATCGATTCAAGCCTGCCTTTCAGATGGTGGAGATCCAGCTGTGTAGAGTTGCCTTTGCCATTTGATCGTCTTCCAGACTGCGCGGGGAAGTCCTGTGGCGCTGCGATCAACGCCTACACCGACGGATTGAAGTGAAGTGAGCTATCAAGAAACAGAACCAGTTTAACAAGAAAGCGCTTTCAGAAGTTTTGTTCCGGAGATCGTTGTAAATGTTATTTTCGTGTTCCTGTTCCGTCTCGTGTCGTTTTAAATTAAAAGTAAAGTCTGTGTTAAATAAATTATTTTTGTAGAGCGGTGTATTTGATGATTGGAAATAATCCATACCCCTACAAAACACAAATATGACGAAAATTATTTACAGACGAGACGAACGCACAGCAGCACACAATAACGACTTTAGCTCAGAAGTAGTAACCATATCCGCAGCACTGGGTACAGTACTCGACGCTGCTTCCTCAACAAGGCACACAGCTCAGTTCAGCACTTGCTTGGCTTCTTGTCTTCTCCTCTGGAGGACTCGTTATCTACTGTCGATTCCGACTACTTCTGCTCTGAGCGGGATACTGATGGTTTTGACGGAGTGCCCGTCCTGCGCAGCTGGGCTATCCCCAGAATCCTGTGGATAAAAAACCTGACGACGAAAATGTCTTGGACTGTTAGGAACATGAGGAGAAAAGAACAGCATGGGAGCCGGTGCATGAATGTAGCGTTGGCTGGTAAGAGCAGTGGGTCCATAGGTGTAGTGGAGGTGCTGACCAATCAGATCATTCCATCTGAGGTAGTGTAGGTGCTAGAGGCTCTACTATATTTTCGGCGCAATTTGTCAAAATTCTACTCTCGTAATTTTAGAGTACGAGCAAACGAAATAATTTCTTCCCCAAGGCCAATCCTGTGCGGTTGTGCGCAAGGTAGTCTCCTTTCTCCAACTCTTTTTAACATCTATGTTCACGATCTGCCTAGAGCTGGCAATTGTCACTTAGCAATTTTTGCTGACGATACCGCCATTCTCACACAGCATGAGGATCATATAATCAATTCAATCAATAACAATCATATTCAACCTACAACAGTACATGTCTGTTTTACAGTACTGGCTCATCGGTTGGAAGATAACGGTCAACCCAAATAAATGTGCGTGCCTCCTATTCTCTAAAAAAATTGGTAATGCCTGAATTAACTCCCATCCAAATTTTTAGCCAACCCGTCCCCTTTGTAAATGAATACAATTACTTAGGCTTAGTTCTAAACGCTAAATTAAGCTTTAATAGTCATATTAAAGCAGCCCTCAGAAAAGCCTCAGGTATGAGTGTTAAACTCTACAACTTAATTTCTTCTCGGAGCAAGCAGTCGATTAGGTCAAGCTTCTACTTTACAAGGCCATCTTAAGACCAATGTTGATGTACGGCTCCCAAAGCTGGGAGGGGGGGGGCAAGTCAGCCACCAACATTAAGAAGCTGGCAAGTTTTCCAAAACCGACAACTGAGGAGAATGACAAATGCTCCCTGGTACAGCAGGTCAAAAATTATCCATAACGACCTCCAAATGGAATATGTTTGAAAATTTATCTAAAGAACATCAATCAAGTTCTTCGAAAAATGGCCCCAGATTCGTAACGAGTTGCTACAAATGCCAGCATATGATCAAGCAGTGCCTAGTTCTAAGAAAAGACCTAGGACTGCGATTGATAATCAATACATCAATTTTCCAACTCTCAAAAAGTTGAAAATTCAATAACTCTGTTACCAATCTGGTTGCTCTTTAATTTATCAAAATTTTCACTGTTTAGACCCAGTTAGCTACGTTGAGCTACACGCGAAAAATACTTCTGTCAGTTTTGAAAAAAAAAAAAAAAAATATTTGTTCACTCCCCATAGCTTGAGGCATGTGCAACGTAAATCCATTAATGTTCTCATTATCCCAAAAATATATATTTTTTAAAATTTAATTGCTTAATTATAGTCATCAGGATTTCGTCTTCATGACGTTTGAGCATTCATGCACTCGTCCTAACTAAATCAATTTAAGTTTTAACTTTTCCCCAACTATCACAAATTAAAGTAGTATTCCACATTATGTTGTGGAGGTGTTCGTGACCACTTTGTCACATCGCGGAACTCCGAAACATCACGACGTTTCCGGCTCTACTCTACGCAAGGATAGTGGTGGTTTCGACAGGGTACCCGCAATGCGGTCCTGGAACATAAATACCTGGTTTCGAAAATGCCCTGAACTGCTAAGAGCCTGGGTTTAAATGAAGGGTCTGAATGCCAGAGCATAAATGGCACTAATGCAGCGTTGTCTAGTAGGAGCAGTGAATCCAGAGATGTAGGGGAGGTGATAACCAATCAGATCACTCCGTCTGCGATGGTGTAGGTGCGCTCTACTCTACGCGATATGAGTTGAGTTGACGAGGCGCCTAGCCCCGGCAGGGGCTTATCCCCGAAAATGGAAGTATGGGGGTAAACCTTGCGGTCGCTATTTGCCGTGGCCATCTGCGAAAAATTTCCTTTGGGTCTGTTTAAATAGGATTGGAGAGCTGGATGGGTGAGTGGGGTGGCGAGTGTCAGGACTCATTCCGATTGGTTCCGACTCATTCTGAGTGAGGGTGAGGGGGTGCGCTCTACTCTACGCTTGAAACTGTCTCCTTTATATAGTCTAAGGAGGCGTGGATAGAAATGTCTCGACCAATCAAAATGTATCTGGACGTATCTCGGTTCCTAATGGACGAGTAGGGAAAATTCTCAAAGTTTCGAGAATTATCCATTTTGTCGCCAAATCACCAAGTTTGTAGCCAAACTATGGGGTCATTTCTAAGAGCATCCGCAACATCCAATACAGAATACTGTAAATCCCTCTTTCCGGTGACGGAACCAATTATGCTGGGAAGCAGCACCACAGACTCGTATGAATATAACTTCACTCTAGTCAACAACGGGGCAAGAGCTAGATAGAACTG
Organism: Argiope trifasciata; assembly: GCA_026543055.1. Classification (NCBI taxonomy): domain Eukaryota; kingdom Metazoa; phylum Arthropoda; class Arachnida; order Araneae; family Araneidae; genus Argiope; species Argiope trifasciata. Next base: position 12,227 of record JAPMOQ010057575.1, on the reverse strand, counting down.
GGACAGAGGTGGTGAACTTTTATGGAACAAGGTGCCATTTTTTCTAAAGCAATGCCTAATGAGATACAGACTGCCATCAAATATTTGTGTCCTGGTCCAGGGATGGCGAGCCTTTATGGATTCAAGTGCCAGGTACACACATGGATCCATAAAGACTCGCGTGGATCCACGTTTAATCCATAAAGGTCTAATTCCTTAAGATCCATAAAGCTAAGTGGATACATTAAGGTCTAATGAGGTACAGACAAGTAATTTTGGCCAGCGATTATTTGGGAGATAGTAAATTTAAATACTAACTTTGACGGTTTACTATAGCATAAATTTTATTTAATTTACTTTAAATAAAATTAATATTATAGTAAACTGCATTTTTATCTTGAAATATTTTTCACAGGGGTTGTCAGACTATCTATTTGGTGGCAAGAAAGAGGTAGCACCAACATGCACCAAGTCATCTGGAAAATATATTTTCATAGAAAAATGCTATCATAATGTGTAGGAAAAATTAATAAGATTGATCAAAAGGAAAATCATTTGGATTTTCAAGTGTTTTTTTTCGGTTTTCTGCAAACTTGAACAAATGGAGATACCTCCATTTTGCTGCAAACATTTCAATTATTGGAAACATACAAATGTAGAAAGTTTCAATGGATTGCTTCAATAGAAGAAAGACACGACGAATTCAGTATTCATGCCACAGGGTAATATTTCACAACCACTGCCGCTCTGTTGTATAACACCCGTTTTAAAGAGTATGCGATAAAGCTTGGGAGAGACCACGGCCACTCGTGTTTTCTTACGATTTTTAAAAGAGATCCCCCCCCCCCCAATGATGTCCTTGACAAAGATTTTTGTTACAAAATACCGAAATGTATTGTGGATTCAGAAAGGATTTCTCATAGATTTAAAAAAATATCTTTCAGAAGTTATTTCAAAAATTTTGGTACAGATTTATAATTAAAAAATATCTTTCAAAAGTCCTTTCTAAACTTTTGTTACAGATTTATTATTAAAAAATATCTTTCAGAAGTCCTTTCTAAACTTTTGTTAAAAATTTATAATTAAAAAAAATTCTTTTAAAAGATGAAGTTTTCCATTGTGAGTGCGTCGAAATGATGTACCAGAAAATATGTTAACTTGAGGGTAAATTACAGAAGGAAAAACAACAACAACAACAAAAAAACAACAAAAAAAACAACAACAACAAAAAAAAACAGTGAAGAATTTTGATTCAACCTTTCCCACCTTGTTAATCTCTTATTAAATGCCGAAACTAAAAATTCAAATAATGCTTAGGATCCTTTTTTTTTTTTTTTTTTTACCTGTAAAATATAATGTAAGTGAAACTTCTTGCAAATAATTCTTTGTTTACGAATGCTTTCGGTATCTATGTTTTAAAAAACCATACCATCTTTAACAATTTTATTCCAGAGTTTACTGTATGAAACTTATATCTGATGATTTTTTTTCCCTCCAAGTATTAATTTTATGTAATAAAAATCTTGAAAAACTTTTTATTGTAATAGCCGATAGATGGCAGCATGAAACGATGCACTCATGTAAAAAAACTCCAGAAAGAAATTTTCTTTGTCAGATTTGGTTTAAAATTTGGTACAAATTTGTGTTATAGATGCTAAATCTAAATACCAAATTTTAACTGTTTAAATCTAAATGTTTTTTTTTAATTATTGTGTTCAACTGCGAAGTGAGTATTTATAAAATAAATCTTATATTTTAATAATGCTTTGTCACATTTTCTTTCGTTTTGTTTGATTGAAATTTCTACATTTTATGAGCAAAAACTTTCATATTTTTCCATACACATGAGTGTTGGCTGTAGCATGTAAAATCATTATTCAAACTTTCAATATATTATCTGCTTTTTGATGAAATAGGATGAGTTAAGATCTTTTTTTCCCCTTCATGAATTTCTGTCTTCTCACATAAATAGCCTCGTCACTGAAGATTTATGGTGAAATGTAAGTTCAAGAGTATTTTTTTACATTGTTCAAGTAACGGTGTTGGGATAGCCAGAATCTGACTGAGGCAGGTGCATACGGGTAGTTGTCCCGAGCAAAGTTTATTTTACCTTTCTTTCTTCTTCAGTACTGAAGGCCGGTTCTTCATTTGAGTAGTGAATCAGAGGGGAGGGCAAAGAAGTTTTTGCAACGGGTCCCAACTAGGCTGAACACTTTAATTGGAGAATATGTGATACATTTTTACCGAGACCATTCTCGTTGCAACTTTAGGAAACTTTGTGAAAAAAAAAGCGAGTTTGGTTTATAATGAAACTTGCTATCCATTAACAACATGGTAGTATAATGAAGCTACAAAGAAACAAAACGTAAATGGGCTCAGCTATTAAGCACCTCCACCCTTTAAAAGAATGTAATATTTTTGCTGAGAGGCATATCGTGCATCATTTTTTCTTGATCTTACCTCATTATAAAATTCTTAGTGTCCGCGATATTCTCTACCTCTTTTTGCACACACGATGTTGTATGCTATAACTTACGAATATTGTCAACTTTCAATAAAGAAGCCAGCTTGGTCAATTCGTTACTGGCGATGCTTATGGCTTACGATTCTTCCGTTCAAGAAAATGGTATTTGGTTCTTGAAAGTTAAGTTTAATTTGAACCGAACAAAAGTAGAGGATCCACTTTTTGATGAAATGCAATTTAGAAACTGGTACGTTGTACTGAAACAATGAATGTTGAAATGAAACTAATGTACTGAAGCCAAAACCACCAGAAAGACCGCCATGACCCCACATCATTTTCACTGTTTCAAAACATTCTTAACATTGAATTAAAAATATATATAAAATTAGAAATAAAACGATCTATTTTCTAGTACAGTATGTTTTTAGGAAGAAAAAAAAAAACACCCTCGTTTGGCGGAGGTTATCATGAGAGTAGCTGGCTGGGATTTTGGATTAATACTCAAAGGAAAGAATGATGCATCTTCCCACAGTTCACGGCAACTCGTACATTACTGAGCTGTGATTGCTTTCGGTGGGGCAACACACTATTGGCTGCTTATTTTAACATTTGGTATTTTTATCAGTTTATAACTTTTATTCTGTCTCTCTCTCTGTGTGCAGTGGTTCTCTCCGACCCAGTTCGGCACCTGGTGGAGCGTGCTGTCTGCCAGTGCCAACATCTCCGGGGGCCTCTCCCCTTTCTTCACGGCCTTCCTCATCCTCAACTACGGGTGGAGGTTCTCGCTCTTCCTGGCAGGTACACATTGAAATTTCTATTCATCTTCGTCTTTTTTTTTAATTTATTATTTTGGACATACACTGCAAACTTTATTTCAATATATCGACAATAATATATATCGAATATTAATATACCGAAATTGTCTTCGGGGCCATTTGGATTTTAATGGACAGTCCTGCCTCTATACAACACCTTTTTCATTGGACGAAAGTGGGGGGTCGAGATTAGCGCGTGGTTTGGCTGGAGACGAATGAACTCACTGCTTTATGGATACTTTTTTTATGTGTCTGTCTTTGTTAAGACAGTAAAAATAAGCAATAATCGAGACAAAGCTTACTTATAATTTGAACCTATGCCAGCTCCTTTTCGAATGTGCTTTTAGTATTTTATTCTATAGTAAAGGAAATCCAGTATACATTTTGGGCATATGCTCTTGAATAATTTGTGGGCCACGGTGGCCTGTTGGTGAGGTCTTGGCTTCGGAACCGGAGGGTTTTAGGTTCGATACCCGATTCCACCGAAGAACCGTCGTGTGAGGGGGTCTGGTGCACGTCCTCCCGCAGGTGTGGAGAGAGGGGTGCCAGTTCAGGTGTAGTTTTCGTCATCTGACCGCGGTTCAAAAGGATGAGGTCCGTCCCCAAATAGCCCTTCACAACGGGACAGTATAACTAAACTAAACTGCTGTTTTCTACTTTCTGAAATAAAACAGTTTCATGATGGATGAATCTTAGAACCGGAATGAAATCCTTCAATGTTTCCCTCTTAAGAACGAATGATTTATTATTTCCCCATTGGGCGAAAGGGAAAACACTTGTAGCAAAACTGATATTAAACGCGAGTGAATATTTTTGAACACATTATAATAATGAAATTATTTCATTTCCTCCTAAAGAAATGACATTCCATGAAAATAGCAGTTGCGTTGTCACAGTTCAAGCTTTTAAAAACGCGTCTGAAGTCAAAGACGCATACGTAATAATAAAGCTATACTGGTAAAAGCATGTCAAACTTTTAGAAATGCATCTGCTTTTATACTAGCATACATAATAATAACGCAATACTGGTAAAATCAGATAAAAAAATATATGCGATTAAAAGAATGCTGAGTAATATTGCCATGTACGCTTTATTCATTGCCTACGCTATTTCGAGCTTCACATATTTGTTGCTTCAATTATTCAAAACTTCCTAACAAAATCAGGATCATGTTCTTACATGATAAAAATTTTTATATTTAATAGTCTGAAAGGTCAATAATCTGAGCAAGCAAACTTATCGTCAATGACGGCTAGCAGTCATAAATATGTTTTCGCCATGAAAATAAGAATACTAGTGTGCAGTTTCACTAGTATTGTTTTGCGCAAAACATCTCATTCTAAGAAAGTGATTGATGTTTCATTGAATTTGAAGAACATCTGTTTTGCATACTTTTTAAGGTATCCGATTACATTGGAAGGAAAATTTTTGAAAAATTATTTAAAACTATAACTTTTTATACTACAAAGTACTATGAATGCAACCAAATTATTTGAAAATATAATGTATTTTGAGAAATAGGACTATTTGTAATAAATTTTAAGGAAATTGAACCACAACGGTTCACACTCTACACAAAATGGTCATGCAGCCATCCTATTTTTCTCTACCCACAAGTTTTGTAATGTGATGAAAAAAATCAACCAACATCTAAGAAAAATCTTAAGAAGTAAAGAAGTGATAGGTAAAAATATACGTATATATGCATTTTTTCAATAAATTTTCAACTTAATTTTTCTAAGAAAACCTCTAAATGAAAAAGTATTTCACCAACAACAAAACTTTTGGTTCCTTTCATTGCCCATATTATTTAAAACACATGCTGACATTTTTATGTAAATACCTCTATGAGTTTTTGTGATATGTGAACGGTGGTGAATGTTTATGAAAATTAATGTTCTGAGAAAATGGAAGACACATTTTAGTTGGAAAATACATGATTCTGGATGATAGGCCAGGCCTTCCTTTTCCTAGAAAAGACAAACTGTTTTGTAAAGAGGAAAGTCTGAACTACAAGAAATAACAATTAAAAAAAAATTCGACCATGCGGTCTGTGACCTATGTTTGAACGTAGTCGGATTCCTTAATATAGAAAGGGAAAGACAATGAAAGCTTTTTTTTCGGAGGTAAAAGATATGCGATTGATCAAAGTAATCAGGCTAATCGCCGGAGGCTAATGGTAAGGAATGAAGCTCTAACGAAGCATTGTTTGATGCGTGATTTCTCGTTAACACTATCGAACGCGAACTAATGAAGTGGATAATTTAATGGCGGGCACTGCAGGTGTTACATTTTATATCAAGAATGGCCACTTCGTGCGTCACGCTTTCCATTTGTCAATAGTGAAGATCTTTTCGCGGAAAAGATAAAAGAGGATTAAACCGGCGTGTTATCCATTCTTGATACAATGTTACTTAAATGAGGAAGTCATTAAGATGAAAACTGGAGTAATTAAGAAATATATAGGTTTTCGAAATCTTAGGTTTGTAGAAATGTAAAAAAAAAAAAGTAACGAAAATATGACTTTTGGAACTTTATTTTACCTTTACATTTGACTACTGAGTTCATAGATTAATTCATAATTTATTAACAAAGATTAATAGATAATTAATTATTTATAGCGCCCTCTTTGTTTTTTTATTCATCTTACTTTTAATTTCTGCACATTTTAATTTTTGTAAGATGGCAACATGGGTCGCCCAGCAATAACGGAGGTTATTGTTTTGATTTTAAAGAAGTAAATGAGTTGTGTTCTTTTTTTGAAGTTGTCGTGTCAGATGACTGATCATCTGATTTTGTTGATTTAAAGTTAAAACTTTATTACGGGGAAATAAATGAGCATAAAAAATCCACAATTACAGTGTCCATAAATTAATTATATCAGAAATTCACTGAAAAAGTACATCGATGATTTGTTTCTTTAAAGAAAACAGAGATTTTAAAAGCTCCAATAATAGCGTTGCATCTCAGAAAAGAAACATCCATCAAATAAAGAAATTTAAAAGGTGTAATATTTTAATATTTTATTAATAGCAATATACTTAATATTTTAATAGCAATAAATTTTTTAAATGACCAGACCATTAAAATGTATGTTAAAATTATACAAATTACAATTGCAAATGTAATTAAATGAATTAATTCTTAGATTCTTGTTTTTGCTGATACAGCAAAATTAATACAATTAAAAATGTCAACACAATGAAATTTATGAAATAGAGCATGTTTGAGAATAATTTGATTCAATATATACGTTAATCCATTTTTTAAATATTTTTATTAATTACAGAACTGCGTATACAGCAAATCTTAGCTTTAGTATTGCATACATTGCAAACATGAATTACTATGTTATGAAGTAAATTTGTTTTTTCCCTTACAAAGTTGAAAAAATTGTATCGCAAATATCGATCTAAAATTTGCACCAAACATTCATTTCCGTTAATACAGGTTTAAGTGAAATCGGGGGAAAAAAATTCAAATATACACTTTTATATACACGTTACTTCGTTCATTTATACGAAGACAGGACAGCACAAAGACGATAAATATTTACGATCATACAGCAGCACACAACAGTCAGGGGGTCAGACAGAATTTAGCTGGAGAGCGAATCCTCGGATCTTCGCTCTACGGTCTCTCCAGACATCTGAAACACTACCCTGTTTCTTCTTGCTTTAGCTGCCGATCCATTACTCCCTGATTCACGACTACTCCAGTTTGAGAGTGACGGCCTTTTATAATTTCCGGGAGGTGGGGAAGACTAGAAGCTTCTGGACCAATCAGAGCGTATCTGGACGAATCTCAGTTCCTAATGGACGGATCCTGAGAATTCTCGATGTTTCGAGTATGATCCACATTGACGCCAAATTCGCCCCGAAGTCACCAAATGGTCGCCAAGCTCTGGGATCACTATTGCGAGCCACGAGCACCATCCAATACTGATGACTGTAAATCATTCTTTCTTACGATGACAGTATTCTGAGGGGGAGCAGAATGACAGGCTCGTGAGAATATGAAAGTGATACTTAAGAAACGAATATGCCCCCAAAATTCTTTTAATAAGATGTTATAGTACTTGTTATGAATATGTACTGGCAATATGTAATGTATATGTTGTTTCGCTCACATCCAGTGCTAAATGAAAGATTTTATTATGTCTGTCTCGAAGCTTGATTGATGCCTTGTCATTTGCAGGCTCCGTTTCCGTGGGTCTCGGGTTCGTAGCCCTGGTCGCTCTCGTGAATTCTCCTGTGGACGTTGGCCTGCCTTCTTTCTCAACTGCCAGCGAAAAAAAAGACAAAGGTGAGAGTGGATTTTTTTTTCAATTTCTATTTTTTAGTCCACACTTTCCTTGTATATATTTATTGTATGTACTTGTTCACCATTCAGTATACTAGAATTCTGATTTAACAGAGTGACTGGGCACAAATTGTATTTAATATTTTTTAATTGATGTCGTATTACTTAAACTACAACAGCGGCTTGTTGTTGAACAGCTTATGTACAACAGAATAACTGGACACTAATTATCTCTATAAATAAAAATGAATGTTTGTCTGTATGTCTCTCATGCCTTCCTAAACCGTTCGTCCGATGGCGATGAAACTGAGTCAGGTTATTGTTTATACCTACGGGATAGATATAAGCATAGTACAATTATCTAAAATTTAAAAAACGTTTGTATCACAACCGCTTCTATTGACCAAGGATCCATCTCCAAATAACTCGCGGAGGAGACAACAGATTCTGTAGAAATGCAAAATACAGGTGAAAGGTTCATATTTTGTAGCTATGCGTAGCTAGGACCATAACATTTGTACGCAAATGTTACGCAAATCAATCTCGGAGGTAACAACTTTATGACAGATTAAGCGAAAAGTTTTTGGAAGACCAAATTTTTTTATATATATTTTAATTAAATATCACCGTTTTTCGTGGTAACTACCAAAAATATGGTAGAACAAATTATTTTGCACCATCTTCATTTTCAAAAATTATCTTTTCAACTATATTGAAGATCTTATGGTATAAATATTATTTCTATGTTTAATCAATTTTTAAACAAGATGTTTTAATCACTTTTTCTAAAATCAAACTTAAAACAACAAAACTCACGTGAAAGGTTCATGTTGTCTAGCTATAGTACGCAAATGTCATGTCAATATCATTCTCAGAGATAACAACTTGATTACAGATGATGCGAGAAAGTTCTGGGGAGATCAATCCTGGGGTTTTGAACTTTTAATTGGATGTTAGCCTTGTTCTCAGTAATATATTCACCAAAAATATTGTGGTACAAATAATTTCGCCCCATCTCAATTTTCAAAAATTATCGTTTCAACTATTAGTTGATTGCTATTGGCGATAGCTAGTTTTGAACTCGGGATCTTATGGTTCCGATACAGATGACATGACCACAAGACTAAAAGTAACCACGCAATCTCGAGGATGTTATCTGGTTTATCAAGCTTCCACTACAAGTCCTTTTTCTCAGACACTTTGGCTTCTTTGGGAGTGACCAACTTTAAACTGCTGTCAGGTAGCGAAGGTGATACTTGAGCTGGCACCCCATTTGCTACAGCCAGAAAATATTTGGCGTCGATGAATTTAGTATTTAGTGTGCTTTAGACCCTCGTGCAAGCCGAGCTTTCGGGGGAATCGGGTCCCCAACCTGACCCCCAACTATGCAGATACCGAGACCGTATCGTCAGGACTTTCTGGCTTTCAATGTATCTGGAAGGATAAGTCATAAAATGTCAGACTGATAAAGTATTAAGGTATGCGACTACGTTCGGAGGACAATTCTTAAAAAACTGGATTTAAAAAAAAAGTGTTTAAAACTATAGTTTTCGATCTATTGTTAATCTATACTTATAAGAAAGCTCAATGTGTGTGTGTGTGTGTGTTGGCGCTCCACAGGCCAGACCGTTGGACCTACAGCTACCAAATTTGGTTCATGTATACCTTGGAGCCCTTTTTTTCGAATTTTTAATTGGAATTTGAATTAATTAAAATTTAAGCGAAATTTCGACGTTTTTCCGCTATAACTTCCGAAAATATTATTGCACAAACATGATTTTTACATCCATTTAAAGATTAAAAAATTAGCTTTCTAATGGTACCAGTATTTTAACATTTAAGTAAACATCTGTTTTTAACGAATTTTTAAAGAAATATTTTAATTATGTTTTTTTTTGCACGTGACTGGATAAAATAACAGAAAACAATGACGGAAGTTCAAATAAAAAAAACAACTATCATCGCAAAATAAATCTAAAGAAATGCAACTTTTAGCACGTGACAGGATAAAATAAAAGAAATATAAAATGTTATATTTTCTAAAAAAATAAATGCAAAGCAAAGGTTTCTACGATCGCTTGCAATATCTAAATCATTAATTCCATAAATCCTCTTTATTTACGGCAAACCTGATTGAATTTAGACAGGATATGCATTGAAATCCCAATTTAATGGCATATTTCTATAATCGTTTCCAATGTCTGTATCATTAATTCAATAATTTTTTCCCTTTTTCGCTTTTTTTAAAAATAAACATATTTAATATTTTGGCAACATCACCGAAAAAACATTTTTAATATTTTGGAATCATAACCGATAATTAAAACTGATTGATTTATAAAATTAAAGAATATTATTAGTAAAACGTGTTCTTTTAGAACTTTTCGTCCATCATCTTAAAGGAAATATTAATTTCAGGCCAATCAATGCCCGGAATGACTTCAAGGCTAATAAATATGGGATTTAATTGAAAATTTTAGAACGCATTACTCCTGGCGAACCAGCTGGTCACCAAAGGTGGCTAGTTATAATATAAAATACTCTAAATACCACAAACAGTGCAGCCGTTCTGGCGTTCCATCCCTCCATACAAGCTTTCACACTCTAATATTAGTATAGGTAATCTAATTCAACCTGACTGAAGACTTCAAATTTAGTTTTAATGTCTTTGTGTACATTCAAGTAAGAAATGTGTTTCTGTACGCAGGCGAGTCCTCCTCCGGCGAAGCCACCGTCCGCGACCTGCTGAGGTCTCCGTCCCTGTGGCTGGTGTCCTTCTGCTACATGGTGGTGTTCTGCGCCAAGACGGGTACCGTGGACTGGGGCCAGCTCTACCTGCTGGAGGACAGGAAGCACACGCAGTATGTGGGTAAGGGTTCCCTCTTAATAACATAACATAACGCCATCTTACGGCCCCAGTACCTATAACATTAAGTTATCTAACCGGTTAGAAGGGCAAAAAATGGAAGGAAAAAAAAGGGAAGAAAGTGATAAGAAATAAGGAAAGATAGAGACGACATACCATCCAGGTATCTCCAGAGAGAATCCCATTGGTGTCGAATCTTACACGACTGCATTCAGTTTTTTGATGAGGTAATAATTACATGGGGGGGAACAAAATTAAGTTACACTTTTGAAGTTATATTTTCGGCTGACTATGATTGGCAATTTGGTCTCAGCTATTGTATAACCCTGAAGATGTCTTGGTATTTATGGATATGGTTTATTATGGAATGGATCTTGCAGCGTGAATGGGTGTTCGATGCAACCCTCCTGTACTGTTCTTCCTCAAAACGTGGCTCTGGCTTTCTCATGTGCCATGAGAGAGTCAGTAAACATTCTGTGGCATAGTGAATTGGGGATCCTATTTCCCCACAGAAAAATACCTTCGCGTTCTCAGAGCGATCCCCTAGCTTTGCTCACGAGCCCGACAGAAACAGCCGACAAAGCAAACTCGTGCAAGAATAGCTCCAGAGGTCCATCGACCTGAGCTTATAGACCTGTAGTCATCATTCCCTGTCCCTCTTAATAACAGGAGGCTGAAACTTTCTATGCATTAAAACATGTAATAAATTTATATTCGAACCTGGAGACCGAATACGCTGATTCAGTTATGATTGTGGCGATTTGCACTGTGGAATGGTGCCAAGGTGGAGATTGAATTCCACCGGAACTCGCGACGGGATGATTTGAAGCCGCGTGAGATATCCATTAGACAAAATTGATCACTAATGTCTAATGACTGTTATTGCCACAATACTCCCCTTCCAGTGAGTCGCGAAGAGACGAACGATTTTATAGGGCCAAGCGTTATGATGAGCGAGGAGCGTGTTCATTGTCCGAGGTCAGTTTTTCGTAAATGTGTTAATCCACGGTAATAAGTAATGGATAAATGTGTTGACCGCATCCAAGGACAAAGAGAGTATCATTCTCTGTCCCCTATTCTGTTGCTGAAATAACTTATTTCTAAACGTCGAACGTATTCTAAAAGTTTGCAAACGACTTTTTGAGAGACTTTGTGTTTCTTAACATTTTACTGAAAAATATAAAATAAATATAGGATTGTGTGTGATATTTTGATTTAAAAAAACGTTAACTTTGTATTTAGTCAAATACAGGGTGTTTTTAAAAAACTTAAACAAAATGACATGGTAAATACGTTATACATAGAGGATAAAAAATAGCATAGAAACAGGGGTTCGCAAACGCCTGTAGAGGGCGCTAGAGTCATGAAAGGGCGTTGCGATACAAACGCTAGCTGAGCAAATATTCCATTAACGCGTAGGCTAGAATTGTAGGACCGTACATTATCCCAGAAGCAAATATTCCATATTATTAGAACTTGGTCCGTACATTATCCCAGAAAGACTTGACGGCTCCCTTCATCTGACGTTCTTGCAAAAGGTTCTGCCAGAAATGCCGAATAATGTTCCGCTTCCAATTCGTCGATGCCTATATTTTTCTTATGGGAAATTTCAGAAGGACTTGTGTATGAAACACTTGTTGCAACGCCGGAAGATTGGATAGGGCGAATGGTGCCGACAACAGGATGCTTTCGAGGTATCTCTGAGAAGGTGCGCCGTTCCATGCAACGCAGACACCAGGCGTGTCTCGATGCATCTGGCAAACACATTGAGCCTCTCGTGTAGGCTCAACGTTTCGTGTG
>JAPMOQ010057559.1:16027-37498 GCA_026543055.1 Argiope trifasciata | reverse complement strand
ATTGGAATTCATGTTATGGACTTATCAAAGGAATTTAGGAAAGTTATTAAATAAGCCGGTGTTTTTAGCTTTTTGATTTTTAAAGACGTTGTCATTCCTACTAAGATTGACTTAGAAAATAAATGCAAGCAATTTTGTGAATTGATGAGAACGCTGAAAGAAACATGAATAACATATATTTGAAAGAAAAACAGCACAACACAAATAATAAAGATTCTCTCTTTTGTCATATTTTCAAATCTCTCTTACTACTGTTGGCAATTCTGAATAGAAAAACTTACCTCTCTCGTGACACAACAGATGTAAAAAGTAAAAGCTGAACAATTAGCCTATGATGGTCGCGGATGGATCTTCAAGACGGGAACGACGGATGCTCAGAGCCTTCCTTCTCTATGAAGGGTCCCGGGTGCAAAAAACCATTTGGGGCCCTAAATTTTTAGCAAAAAAATCCATTTGCATATGTATTTAATGATGCGTGATTTTGTGTTTGCTATTAATTAATTACTCCAAGAAAATTACAGATTTTCCAATTTCTTTTTCGGTGCTTAGTACAGAAAAAGCGTTTATGCATTATACCCATAAGCTTGATCGAAGATAATCCTTTATTTAATTTTAATTTGCTGAAGGAGAGTTCAGCATTTATTATATTTAGTAACTGGAAATTTAGAGGACTGAAAAAAATATTACATTAGATACAGGCTAAAGTAGATAGCTGATGATTTGCAAACCCATTTGAACCCAGACTCAGCCTTGACTTCTGGCTACTCTCTCTTAACATATCTGATGGAGATTTCCTTATTCATAAATAAACATTTCCCGCTTTTTTATAGATATTACTGCGTTCTTTGCCTAATAAAGGTGCCTGTCGATGCTCATCCAATCACATGGAAACAAACTTGTAGACTTTTAGTATGTGTAACCTTATTATTATTCAGAAAACTGTTTCAATTATTAATTATGGTGGGGGTCCCCCTCAGTCACGGGGCCCTGGTGCATAGCACCTGCCGCATCCCCCAGATGGCCAGCCCTGCTGACGCTTTGCTTTCACTACCTTCTCTAAGGTATCTAAAGGTATCCTCTTACTTTGCTTTTATATGTTCGCATTTCATCACTTTAAGCCCTTAATATCCATCGAACGAACTGCTCACATTTCACAGAAGCAATTTGATTTGTTTCAAACTTAGATAAGAAACTAAAGAAAGGTAACCGTTTTGAATTAAAAGCATATTTAAGAATTAAATAGACCAATGTATGATTGTATAGATTAACATTCCACCAACACGTTTTATTTTCAGAATATCAACCACGGGAAACGGAGTTTGTGAGACTTATACGAATACCAGCAACCCCAACGTCTTGAAAACAACTGGATTTGTGTATTACGCTGCAGTGAGTATTTATCTCAATAGTAATATTTGAATAAGAATATATTTTCATTCAGCAATGCAAAATTAACAATTGCAAAATGTACATTGAAGAATTATTGTAGCCATCACAATTTTCAAAGATGATTGTAATGAAATATATTTAGAATAAATAATAATTAGAGTTTAAAGTTAAAGACATAACTGGGGCAAGAAAATTTTTTACTCCGCAAAACTTATAAAATAAGCTAACAGTCATTTTATTCAACTACTTGAAAAACAAATTTTTAAAAGCGTGTAGAATCAAACTCTACTTCGGAATTAATATACTTAAGGCATTAAAATAACAAACTTTTTAAGCTTTTGGCGTAGGTGTTGGCGGAATTATGCCAATACGTAGGTCGAATTCGACCAAGGATCAAACCTGTGATGTTCGGGTTTGAAGTCCAGCAACTTATACACTATACGAAAGTGGCTTCCAATGTTTAGTGGTTGTTACTGGCTTATTAAGATGTCACCACAATACTCCGCTACCAGTGAGTTCGCTAGAGAGACGAACAATTTTATTGCGCCAAGCGTTATGGTTAGTGTATGAGCGTTGCTGCTGCATCAAGTGAGTCTAACGACTTTGCGGTGGTGCGTCAAGTGAGTATGACGACTTTGTGTTGCTGATGGAGATATGGCGCCAAGAGAGCTGTTGAAAATTCATCACATCCGAGGTCATCAATTTGGTGTAGGTGTTGGAGGAATTGTGCCAATACGTAGATCGAATTCCGCCAAGGATCGAACCTGCGATGTTCGAATTTGAAGTAACTTATCCACTATACAAAAATGGCCACCAATGTTTAGTGGTAGTTACTGGCTTATTAAGATGTCACCACAAGCTCTTTTCCCCATAATAACTTTTATTTTCTCACAGTTATAATTTTTAGAACAAACAAAGAATTTTGAAAACAATATTTACGAAACAATACATTAAAATCTGAGATTTAGGTTTTGTAAGTATCATAAAGAGGGGGCGTGTTACAGTGTTTCTAACCACATCACTATGAGAACAATAACATTTGTCGTCAAATTCATGTCAACTTTGTTTAGACCATACGCTATAGTAGTGAGATTAGTTACAGTGTAACTAAGCGACAACCAACGGAGTTATCATTCCTATTCTCTGAAGCGGTCCAAAATACGACGGAAAAGCGGTTGTAAAATTCTAGATTTCGATTCAGGACAAAAAGATACGTTAAGGCACAAAAGAGATAAGAACAAAACTATAAAACTTTCTTTTGTTTGATTATGATTTCGTAAGAAAAAGAGTAATAAAATAGAGCAGATAGTTATCAGCAGATACTTTTTTTATCCATGTTTGAAATACTCTATCCTATTTGGCGGATAACTATTGTTCAAAAGACGATACTTTCTCATATTGTTGCAGGTTGTTACATAACAGGATTAGAACAGAGCAAACCAAACATTTACATATTCCTTGCGGTTTGTTCTAATCATTATTGCCTTTTAATGTACGAAATTAAAAACGCAAAAAAAAAATTTCAAATGAACTTTTCTTCCATACCTTATACCATTTTCCCTGTTGGAAAATGGTATAAGGTATGGATCCTTGGCGGAATCCAATCGCCCCATTGGCGCGACTTCGCAAATACAAACCGCCATAACAGTAATAATGCGCGACGACATGGCCTACGGATAGTATGTCTTCCCGTGATCTGTGCGTTCCGGCTTCGAGTCCTAATTCGGGAAGGGTTGTTCCTTACCCTTTTTTTTCTATTTGTGAGGTGTGTGGAAGAGCATCCTTGTAAAAATGGGTTGTGCAAGCGAATGCTTGTGTTTCGATCTATGGGTGAGTGAATGAATGTCCGCCCTACAAAAAGGGTTGTGACGTATGAGTAACTTAAATTTACTCTTGGCCCTAGATGGCGCTCTTGAAAACAAGAGAAGTTCTCTCGGTTTTAATTTGCAGACTTGTCTATGAAAAGTGTCATAAGGAGCAACAACACTAATGATGTTTACATATATCTGGATATAATTTCAGAAAGTAATTTTACTTTGAAAATAATTTTAGCTAGAATACTTTTTATAAACTGTGTGGTTTTAAAAATGCTTTGCAAGTTGATTACAGGAGTTACCGCATCCTCCACGTAGCAATTTCTTAAGCTCGCTAAAAAAAAGTTTTTCATTAAAAAAATTGTAATTTACTCTCAGTAATTCAATTCCTTTTTTAAAAAAATGAGCTGGCATTCTCAATGATAACAATATAATCTCAGAGAAATCTATTGCTTTAATTTTAATATATTTTCAAGATTAATTTTAAATTTGAATTAATTATAAGATTGTTTCTTTTATTGTGGGAATGAAATTCATACTAGTATTATTTTATTAAATGTTTTAATCACTTCCTTCTACGATTAAGGGAGGATAAACTTCTTTTTCTGAGCATTAAATCCAAAGCAGAATTTTCATTGTGTCCTTTATTGGTATGAAGATTTCTTAGACTGACACTATTTCTGTATACTGCGCGATGTGATAAGCACAGAACTCAACGATTGTTTCAATCATGTCAGACAAGGAATATATGTAGAAATAAATTCTGAAACATTATCTTGCTTAAGTAATAACTATATTTTTTCCCTCATTTCACTCATATATACAAAATTCAATAAAGTAAAATGATTTTTAACCAATATTTCAAAAAGAAAGTAATTAATCATATATCTAATTCTAAAAACATACGCTGCCTTTTTTCTCCAATGTATTCGAAATATTTTTGTTGAAACATGATGTGTTGGATAAATAAAAAGGTAAATAATTTTATATCATTATTTTATAAAGGTAAATGATTAAATATGTAACTGTTATCTTTTTTTTCAGGACATGTATAAAAAGACCTTAGAAACAGGTAAGTCCACATTTTATGTTTTTCATTTACAATTTTGAAAATTGTGTAAAAGGTTTTGTAATTCTGGCAATAATTCAATAATATTGATTCAAATAGCATAAAATGTCAATTTTACTTTATTTAAAACATTTTTCTAGCAAAGAATTGTTTGAGAAATCTCTAACTATTTAGAAATTAACAATAACATAGTTAGCCTGAGTATTCTGTTCTCAAGTTCATTATTTATTTTCAACCAAAAATAAAATATTTTTCATTAATTGTTTCTTATAGGAAATATTTTCAGTATTATTTCTGGCTAAAAATAAAAACAAAACATTATTGTTATATAGAAAATTTATTAATTACCAAATTTAAATAAAATTCAATAATACAGTTTAATATAATTCTAATCACTTTCAGATTAATCCTTTAAATTCAAAATTATTTTAATTTAAAATTATCTAGCCTGAATATAGGCCGAATAATTTTTAAAAAGCATGAAATGAGCTTGAAAAATTCGCTGTACAAATGCTTCTAAAATCATAGGAGAAATTTTAAAAGTATACCGGTTTGAAAAAACAATCTGTTTTCTCAATAGAATGGAGTTCTATATAGGAATGAATATTTTGATGCTTTAATTATGAGCTAATGTAGAGATTATAGCTGAATTTTAAGTCCATTTTATAGCAATCGTTTTGTTGGAAATTTGAAAAAAAAAATAGAAAATAAAGAATAAATTATACACCAATATAGGAAAATATAAAATTAAACATTAAATAGTATAATAACAAACATTTTAAAACACATTTCTACTGTACACTAGCTGGTACTCGGCGTGTTGTTGCAGCGGAAAAAATAATTTAGGAAATATCATTTGTAATTTCAAATAGATATCTTGCTTAGTCGGGAATAATAGGAAGAATGATAGTTATTTTCTTGGCGATAGTGAATACACTCATTGAAATTGAATGATATATAAAGTAATATATATAAAGAGAGAATAAATAATCATTGTTATACATTCATTGTTATACAATAATATCATTGTTATACAATCTTTGATGATAAACAGACTTTCATCTTTTGAACAATCAATTGATGAATACCTACTTTTTGGTGTTATTATTTGGTTGAACGGTTTTGCATTTTTTAGCAGACAATGTGATTATGTATGGACAGTTCCTTTATATAAATGTTGGTTTATGAGCAGCTGTATAAACTGAAAAAAATATTGAAATTAATGAGCTAGTGCAGTCCCATCTTCCCCAGATCGTGGTATTTTAATGAGGAACTTTCAATTTTAAAACCTTGTATTATAGAAAGTCTTGCCTTGGCGAAACCTTCATACCAAAGCTCCACCTATCGTCTGAAGAATGTTAAATACACGGCCGACCGAGCCAATGACGGCAACCGTAACGTAGAAGGTTTCCTGCAACCCTACTTCGCTCACACCATGGATGGTCCCGATTCCGAACCCTATCCTTGGTGGCAGGTGGACATGGAAGAGGAATATGTCATCACAGGAATCTTCATCCTCAACAGGAGGAACTGGGGTAAGGAAAATGCAAGCACCTTTCATTTCATTCTTTTATTCTATCTCATCCATTTTTCGATGTACAACTGGAAACAGATCTTTGATCTAGGATATTTCAACATACTTGTTGCAATCTTTTAGAAGGGAGAGAAAATGGGGAGATAAGAATGTGTAGTGATAAGTTCGTTAACCATATAACATCTAAGGGACACGAGCTATTGCTTTTATCTAGTGGCTATGTTATGTTGCTTCTAATCAAAAGACCCAGAGTTCTAAACAGAGTCAACACCACCTACTACATAGGCGACCTCGGACAATGAACCTTCAACCTTCAAACGCAACCTTCGTGACGCTCTCTATTGTAGCAAAAGTCGCCATAACAAACGTTCGTCGCCCGCCATAATACTTGGCGCGATTAAAACTTTCGTCGCCCGCCAAAAGCACTTGGTGCGATAACGTCATTCGTCTCACCTCCGACCCAAAAATTTAAGCATTCCACAAAGTAATACCAGTTTTACAATTACGCAACAGATATCAGTTAAATAAAGTATGTGTCATGACCGTTTTTAACAGTATTAAATTCTCATACAGAATTTTAATAAATTCTTACAATTGTTATGGATTTTCCTTGGTGCGGGTGCAGATGAGTCTCTTAAAAGAGAACCCTGAAACATTTTTAAGGAGAAAAAAATACGATTTGAATTTGTACTATGATCTGGAACAATTTTTCACCATTTTGCAATCATTAGAACAAACATCTGATATACTATTGCTCATACGAGATAAAATACAGCGACTTCTTATGATAGTGATGCTTCTCTTTCTTGAACAATAGAGGGATCTGGACCAATTTTGATTACGAATTTTTTTTCTCTTCTTTTTGGTAAAAATTAGACAGCTGATCTGACCCGCCACATATTCTCACATCTTCCGAATAGTTTGAATCTGAAATAATAAAATTTTGGTTAAAAAATAGAGGATTTAGTTTAGTTATATTAACGTCCCGTTTTAAAGCAACACGAGGGCTATTTTGGGACGGACCTCGTAATTTTGAACCACGGTCAGATGACGTGGACGACACCTGAAGTGGCACCCCCCTCTCCACACTACGCCACACCAGCGGGAGGACGTTTGGCCTGACAGATTTAACGTGCAAGAGACCCCCTCACACGACGGCTCTTCGGTGGAATCGAGTCTCGAACCTGCAACCCTCCGGTTCCGAAGCCGAGACCTTACCACCAGGCCACCGCGGCCCCTAAAAAATAGAGGAATAGTTTGAACTCAATTAATTAACTACACCAGAGCCGTGTTGTCTGAGAGGTTGAATAGATTGGCATTATACGCAGAACAAATTAGAATTGTATATTTTACAGTGGTGGCTAAAGTTGTAGGAGAGGGGGTTAAAATTTCAGGCGATACATATGGCAACATCTATAGCAATTTCATTTCTTTCAGGCTCTGTTGAAGTTTTGTCGAGGTCATTTGACATCATATTTCAACAAGTACTATCCAAATCTGAAGAATAAATCTGATATATTCAATTTGAGAACTGTCAGCCGTATAGCTAGGAGTAACTATTTAAATCAGATAATATGTTCTAGATTCAATGGCTTAATACAATCAGCTGCAATGCCGGATATTATATCGCTATTGGTGGCATCCGTTGGGAAAGTTATCGCCATGATGTTTGAAATATCTTAATTTCTTTCACGTAATTTAGGAGAATTAGAGAAAAGAGCAGTGAAAATCGTTTTAAGGAGAAATCGTGAGACGTGACTGCTCGAAGATATTTCTGATTTTTCTGGGCACCCACATGTGATTCGGGCTTCTGTGTTAAGATTCTCTAGATAAAAATTGCTGAATTTCTGGAGCTATCCCTGGAGTAGCTACCTTAACAGCTTTTTTTGCATTTATTTGGCATTCTTAGGTAGAATAGTATCCAATTCTTTTTTACTAAATGTTCCACTAAAGCAGTCATTCTTCAAATTAACACTTGATGGGATCAAAAGGCACGTTATCTTGAGGCACATGAAATCGAAAAGCACATGAATCAAAGGCACAGACTCATCCAAAGTGATATGAGTCCTTCCAATGCATACCTCAATCCACTTCAGTAATGTCTACTTATTGGTAGAACTACTTAATTTACGCTTACCCTGCGTATGAAATTTAAAAAAAAAAACTTCGAACTTCATGCAAAAGTAAAAGAATAATCTTACGCCCCTCAAAGTAAATATTAATGGTCGAAAGCTCTAAGAGAACTCTGCTACAACTCTGCAGATAACTCTGCTCTGAATTCTACTACTAAGACTACTCTGCCTAGTCATCTTTGTCTAATTTAAAATGTAATAAAAGCTAGTAAATTTAAATTATGTGATCCGTATTTTATGCAGTTTGAAGCAACTGGCATGTCGAATTTTATGTTATCAATCTACAATTAACCAGCTATTGTATTTTTCAGCTTTCCGACTGCACGACATCCAAGTGAGAGTCGGCAATGTGAAACTGAGTAAGAAATGGGACAATGAAATATTCGAAGAAAATTCCTTATGCGGAGAACACGTTGGCGGTGGGATTGGAGATGCAGTCGTGAAAAAATTCATTTGTCTGCCATGTCCCCTACATGGGCGATACGTCAGTGTTCAGATTGTCCAGTTCTGCGGCGACTGTCCAGAGAATGACGCCAACGTCTTGCAGCTAGCAGAAGTGGATGTTTACGGCTACAAACACATACCGTGAGGAATGGAAGCAATCGTAAACTAGAACAATCGCAAAAATACAAGTAAAGCTTTCGTAATTAACTAAAAGTTAAGAAAATGACGATATTTTTTCCCGGTGTGTTGATAAATTTGAGCCAATGGATGTTGTAATATGAATTAAAAAAATGTTAGATTATCTGATATCTTATGTCTGATTCAATTACAAGAAACTAACATTCATCAGATTAAAGTAGTTAAAATTGTTGTTAGAAAAATATTCTTATCATTAATATAAATCACAAAAAAATACTATTTGCAGTTACACAAATCTTTAGCAAAAACAGAGGATTAAAACTAAGAAGGCATCGATCACTTATTCCAGAATAAGAACCATTGAAAATTTGAAATAAATAGACATGTTGAGGTTGATGTTCTAATTCAATTTAGAGATTAATGTATCGTTTTGAATCTCAGTGATGAATGTTTTAGAAAAAACCACGCCATTTTGCATATTTTTCAGATGACTTTTAGTCATTCTGTTTGAATCTGCTTTAGTCATCGAAAAGGGAAACTAAAACCCCCATTTTAAAAGTAATAATAAAAACTGAAAAATTATTTTCTAAATGCTCAGAAAGAATTGTCTTGATATTTAAAATTGTAAAATATTTTTTAAATGTTGACTTTCTCTTTAATCTCATGAAGAGATAGATATCCGTGAAAAACTTACCTCGAATATAAATATGGTTGACACATCATCGTTCCATTCAGAGATGTATACATTCTCTGTTATGGGTTCTATCCATGCTTAGATGTACAAGGTGTATCAAAACGATGACCTTGGCTTTTATTCCTTACATATTTATCATATACATATACTGTAACTCGAGAAGTTGCATAAGAAAAGGAGCAAAATATCATGGTCGATTAAAATTTTCAGGGGATTGAACTTTAAAAAATACAAAATTTAAATTTTCATGCGGACCCCGTACAAAAGAAACTTCAGTGAGTAAAATATGCCTCATCCTCTAATGAGGTCATGTACAAAATTTTATCGTTTTATCACAAAAAGTCTCAAAGATACGAAACTACATAAATGCTGACTTAAACCACTTTTCGATGAATGAATATTAGATAGCAAAAAGGAAAAAATCAAGTCAGATGTTTGGGTTTTATGGGCCGTACACAAATTAACAAAGAAAGTAATGATTGAATAAATAAATAGAAATTTTGTTATTTATTGGTTCAAAAGTATTAAAAATTTGTAGAAATAACTTAAAGGAAAGATTATATAATTATTTTTACAAGTTTATTGACTGTGTATTTTTAAGTTAGATTCTGTAATTCAAGATATAAAATCTTAAAGTATTTTTCAGGAAGCATACATTTTAAAATTTGTATTTAAAACTAAAAATATGAAGCATATTTTATTTCTCCTTAAGATGCCCTCCTGCGACGCTTTATCTGCACTGAAGTTGTAATCATTTGCATTTTAATTTGAGGTTGACTCTTCACCAACTTTGTTTTAACAAATATTTGAGAATTTTCATGATAAAATTCTGAAATTTTGTGCATGCCTTTATTAGAGAATGGGGTACATTTCACTCATTGAAAATTTTTTTCTGTGTGGGGTTGGTATAAAAATTTAAATTTTGTATTTTTGAAGGTTAATTTTGTATTTTATCAATTCTTCTGAACATTTTTCAATTAATTTATCATTTTTTTAGTAAATCTTTTCATGCTCTTTTTCATTTTTATTTTTTATAATTATTTATTTTCGATTTATTCATTTTACCATTAACTAATTTCTGCTTTCCACTTTCCATTTGTCTGTTTGCACTCCACTGAATTTCACTCTTCTCCAATCAAAACTTACATGAATGAAACTAAAGGTCCAACGAACTGTAATAAACATCTATAATGTTGGTTAATTTTATTCTTTGAAGACACATATTCAGAGAATATATGTATTGCAAATGTGAAGCAAATAATATATGTATTGCAAATGTGAAGCAAAAATCGGAAGGCATGATTCTATGTGTCCTTCTATTTATATAATTAAACATTAATTTATGTTATTACATTTTTCGATATTTTGCTATTGAAGATCAGAATAGAAATGAGAAAGAATATACAATTATGAGTATAATAATTATAAATAATGAATGGGATTTCTTTAAAAAGTTATCAGCTAAATAATCGAAAATTTTTATTGCATTTTTTTTCACGATGTTCAGCAGTTCAGAATAAAAGTTGCCCTCTTTTATTTCTTAAGCACTTTTATTTGAATTCTTGCTCACTTACAAGCAGCATAATTACATTTTGTTTAAAAAAGAGCATAAAACAAAAGTTGAAACCAAAAACTTATTGAAACGTCAATAAAATTATGTGCATATAATAACAATTACTCAATACACATGGGTTCTGCCAGTATTTTTTTGTATTGTTGCGCAAGATAGTGTAAGAAAATATTGCCAGAGAGCATAGTACATTTTCCATCATAAAAATGGACGGTAGAAATAATCGTTTCTGGGGCTACTAGCGCCATCTCTTGATCAAAATATAAATGAAAAGTCTTTGAACAATAAAAACAAGTGATAGACACATAATAATTTAAATCTATATAACTAATGTAATTTGCTAATTTATTACTCAATAGATATGTTTAATTTTTGTATGCATTCTTCATAATTAAATTTTTTGTAATAAATTGTTATTTAATAGCTAAATTACTTAAATAATGCTAAAATCTTATACTTTCTTTTATTATATATAACGTTATAAATATCGATAAAAACATAAATAAAATTATAAATATCAATAAAAACATAAAAAAAAGAAAGGCATTTTTGTTAAAAAGTATGGAATTCTTTATGTATTCATTATAAATAAAAATATTCGGCGTAATGCATTATTACGGTTAAATAATTATAAAATAATGTAAATTACTTGCTTTTCCATGAAATTCGAATTTTTCATTCGACATCATATTCAAGGATTGATATTACATGAGACGAAGTGGGAAAATTCCTGCTTGTCAAAGGGGCAGAAACTCCATCAGATTTTAAAATTTTGTTCGTTACATATTAAGGATTTAGAAAGCTCTGTAACCCACATTTTGCGATTTTCGCTGCTGACATCTTATTTTATTTTCTTTCATTATGATAAGGTGGCAAATAATAAATGTCACAAGAATTGAGTGGAAGCATTTAAATGCCGAATAAAAAAACCGTACACAGTTTGAAATTGATGAAGGCGTTCTTAAAGATATTGTTTTATTACACAATATGGAAAATAATATGGTGAAGAAATTATTTCTATGAATGAGATGAAATTTTCCATCCCTATATTAATGGCTTTGTTTATTGATTCATGCTTAATCTAATAAATTTAGACATGCTGTTATGAACTGGAAATTTATAATTATTTATTTATATTTTGAGAAATAATACCACGAGCTACAAATCACTTTTAATGATGAACATTTGTTCTTCTATTCTGTGAATATAGTATACTAGCCGCCTTTGGCTACCAGATGGTTCGCCATGAGTAGTGGGTTCTAAAATTTTCAATTAAATCACATATTCATTAGCCTTGAAGTAACTCCGGGCATTGATTGGCCTGAAATTAATGTTTTCTTTAAGATGATGGACTGAAAGTTCTAAAAGAACACGTTTTCCTAATAATATTCTTTAATTTTATAAATCAGTCAGTTTTAATAATTGATTTACTAGACTGATTGATGTAGCAACTGTTATTTAAAATACTAATAAAATATTTTGTAAAATATGGCTCACAGAGCAAAGTATGAAGAAATTCAAAACTCATTATTCATAAATACATGGCTTGACTCAAACTACATAAAATGTAACTATTTACTTCATTTAAATCAAATTAATAGTATTAAACAATATATATACCTATTAATAATATTTTACAAATTGGCCGTTGGAAAGAAATTTGAATGCATATCCTGTATAAATTCAATTCTGTATAAATAAAGATAATTTATTCAATTAATGATTTAAATATTGCAAACGATCATAGAATACTTTGCCTTGCATTTTTTAATGAAAATATCACATTTTATATTTATTTTATTTTATCCAGTCACGTGCTAAAAGTTGCACTCCTTCAGATTTAATTTGCGATGATAGTTTTTTTTTAATTTGAACTTCCATCAAAATTAAATCAACAAAGTGATAAAACTAATTTTTTTTTCCTTTGACATGCTCTTGCAGATTAAATTTTATTGTTTTATCCGAAATATATTGTTGAAAATATGGTTAAAACATTTCTTTAACAATTCGTTTAAAATAGAAGGTTAAGTTATAGGTTAAAACACCTATACCATTAGAAAGCCAGTTTTTTTTATCTTTAACTTGATGTAAAAATCATGTTTGCGTGATAATATTTTCGGAAGTTATAGCGGAAAAATGTTGAAATTTCGCTTAATTTATAATTAATTCAAATTCTAATTTAAAAATCTAAAAAAAAGGGCTCAGAGGTACACATTCTCGACCCCCAAAGTATACATGCACCAAATTTGGTAGTTGTAGATCCCACGGTCTGGCACGTAAAGCGCCAACACACACACATTGAGCTTTATTATAAGTATAGATTTTAAAAAATGTGTTATTTTTTCTTTAAATTCAGTATAAAATTTAAGAAATAGTTAAAGTTAAAAAATTCAGTTATTATTAGCTAAAGAGTCAGTAGCTTTATTCGGAAAAGTTTTTTTAGTTTAATACTCTAATAATTTATAGGTTATGCTTCCAAAATATTAAAAATGTTTTTTTCGGTGATGTTGCCAAAATATTAAACATGTTTTTTAAAAGAAAGCGAAAAAGGGAAAAAAATTATTGAATAAAGAATTTAGATGTTGCAAACCATTATAGAAACATTGGCTTTGCATTTATTTTTTTAGAAACTATCACATTTTATAAAGAAAAAAAATATTGAATTAATGATACAGATATTGCAAACGATAATATAAATATGCCATTAAGTCGGGATTCCAATGCATATCCTGTCTAAATTCGATCAGGTTTACCGTAAAGAAGATTTATTGAATTAATTATTTAGATATTGCAAACGATCATAGAATCCTTTGCTTTGCATTTATTTTTTTAGAAAATATCACATTTTATATTTCTTTTATTTTATCCTGTCACGTGCTAAAAGTTGCATTTCTTTAGATTTATTTTGGAATGATAGTTTTTTTTTTATTTGAACTTCCAGCATTCTTTTATTTTATCCAGTCACGTGCTAAAAAAACATGGTCAAAATATTTCTTTAAAAATTCGTTAAAAATAGAAGCTTAAGATATAAATTTAAAAAACTGATACCGTTTGAAAGCTAATTTTTTATCTTTAAATTGATATAAAAATCATGTTTGTGCAATAATATTTTCGGAAGTTATAGCGGAAAAACGTCGAAATTTTGCTTATATTTTAATTAATTCAAATTCTAATTAAAAATTCAAAAAAAGGGCTCCTAGGTGCACATTCCCGACCTCCAAGGTATACATGTACCAAATTTGGTAGTTCTAGGTCAAACAGTCTGGCCTGAAGAACGCCAACACACACATTGGGCTTTATTATAAGTATAGATTTCCATGATAAATATTTTATCATCAGTATTTAAATATTTTTAAAACCAGAAAAAAAAAGAGCAAAATAAATTCACAAAATTTCAAAATTTTCTTGGACCATTGGACTTATAATAAAATTTGTTTTCTTTTTAAAATTTTTGTTATAGTTTTGATGAAAAAAAAGTGAGATTTTTCCTCATATATAAGCTTTGTTTCAGTGAATTTTTAATTTAAGAGAGTAAGTTCATTTCTGTCAAATGATTTTCCTTTTATTATTGTAAGTGAATGACATTAAAATAAAACTGAAAAGCTCCATTTTATTTTCTGGGGCACTTATTTTCTAGATTTGAGAAATTCAACTTTCCCAACAGAAGCACTAGAAATAGCATTTAAGTTCTGAAATAGGAAGTGCTTATTTTTCTGTTATCAAACGTTCTATAGCACTTTACCGTACGAGCTCTGATTGTCCGATAACACCCATTTCGAAGGGAGCCTGACTCAAATGAGCCGCTTTGGGGCGGTTAATAGTTTAAGAGGTGAAAGGTATGTCTAGACAAACGCTCATCTATCTCAGGCGCTCTACAGGTCAGACCGTTGGACCTACAGCTACCAAATTTGGTATATGTATACCTTGGAGGTTGAGGCTGCGCACCTTGGTGCCCTTTTTTCGAATTTTTAATTAGAATTTGAATTAATTAAAATTTAAGCGAAATTTCGACGTTTTTCCACTACAACTTCCGAGGGGCCGCGGTGGCCCGGTGGTAAGGTCTCGGCCTCGGAACCGGAGGGTTTCAGGTTCGAGACTCGCTTCCACTGAAGATCCGTCGTGTGAGGGGGTCTGTTGCACGTTAAATCTGTCAGGCCAAAGTCCTCCCGCTGGTGTGGAGAGGGGGGTGCCACTTCAGGTGTCGTCCTAGTCATCTGACCGTGGTTCAAAATTACGAGGTTCGTCCCCAAATAGCCATCGTGTTGCTTTAAACGGGACGTTAATATAACTAAACTAAACTATAACTTCCGAAAATATTATCGCACAAACATGATTTTCATATCAATTTAAAGATTAAAAAAATTAGCTCTCTAAGAGTATCAGTTTTTTTAAATTTATAACGTAAGTTTCTATTTTTAACGAATTTTTAAAGAAATATTTTAACCATGTTTTTATCACTTGACTGGATAAAATAAAAGAACGCCGGAAGTTCAAATAAAAAAAAATTTCATCATCGCAAAATAAATCTAAAGAAATGTATCTTTTACCACGTGACTGGATAAAATAAAAGAAATATAAAATGTGATATTTTCTTTAAAAAAAATGCAAGGCAAAGGATTCCATGATCGTTTGCAATATCTATATCATTAATTCAATAAATCTTCTTTATTTACGATAAACCTGATAGAATTTATGTTTCATTTTATGTGGCTTGAATCCAATTATGCATTGATGAATTAATGAGTTTTAGATTTCTTCATACTTTGCATTGTGAGCCATATTTTACAAAATATTTTTATTAATATTTTAAATAAAAGTTGCTACATCAATCAGTCTTCTAAATCAATAATTAAAACTGATTTATAAAATTAAAGAATATTATTAGGAAAACGTGTTTTTTTAGAACTTTCCGTCCATCATCTTAAAGAAAATATTAATTTCAGGCCAATCAATGCCCGCAATGACTTCAAGGTTAATGAATATATCATTTAATTGAAAATTTTAAAAAAAAATACGCATTACTCATGGCGAACCAGCTGGTCACCAAAGGCGGCTAGTTGAAATTAATTTAAACTCATTCAAGTTCTCCGAAGTGCCTGAGTCAGGGCTCCGTCGAACCGAGCGATATCAACATAGTATTTCAAGAATAGAAAAAAAAATATATTAAAATATATGGATGGGCAAACTCATAGAGCTGATATATAAATGGAGGGAGCTAGTAGCTTGTTTCCTGTCTCAAAAAGTGTACCCAACATGAGTCATGTGACTTTAGAAAAATCTGGAAGAAAAAACACCTTTTTGGCGCCATATCGCAAATGTTGGCATACTCAAAAACTGCATCGCAACATTTTGCTTCCCGGCAATGGGTCTAGTCACGACCATCGTTTACGATGGTCGTGGTCTAGTCGGTTTTCATTTCCGGTTAAACCGACCGGAAATCCTATAAAAATAAATCATATTTCATTTCCTAAACAGTTTATATTATATATATATATATATATTTTACACAAGTATTCGAGTTAAATTATATTTAGATTTTTTACTTTGTTTTTGTGCAATAATTAAAAGTGATCATTTTTCTTCTTTAAATAAGCATTTTATTTCTTTTCTTTGATAAAAACATTTCAAGATTTTACATTAGATGCTCAAATGCTTTCTATCATTCTCTCAAACAGATAAAAACGGCTTTTTAAAAACAGATTATTAAAGTGACGTAAGTCTTATTTTTTTTTTTAATGTTTTCATTCATATTTGCAATATAAATTATAAATAATGAACATTTTTTACAAAATGAATATCAACAGTTAAACTAGTGCTTATTAAAATCACCAAAACAACAAAAAAATGATTAAAATTACAAATACTTTAATTATTAATTAATATTTGTAATTAAATATTGAGATTTTATTGTACGCTTTTATTAATAAAGCATTAAGGAAAATTGTTCTATAAGGTAAATATGCCATAAAAAATTGTTTTGCAAAATTTAGATTGGATTTAATATTGTTCACGATATAATACAATAATTGTGGTTAAAAAGAAACAACATATAAGAAATTTTAAAGAAATTTATTTGCATTAAAATAAACACTCAATTACTAATCGGTCAATAATGTTTATGTAAACACTTGTATTGGCGAGAAAAAATCCCGCCAAGCTTGTAGCCAAGCGCTTGCAACACATTCGAGATTAAAATAAAGCAAGTAACAAAATATAACGCAGTTACATCAGTTTAAACGAAGCTTAGTAACATGTTAAATAAATTCAATACAATAACTAAGCCAAACTATGAAATATTATTGAGTTATAACACCAAAATCACTGAGTGATAGATGTTACGAAATTTTTAATTGACTTATGGATATAAGCAGAATATGTTGACTGTAAATACCTATGAAATGATAAAGGACTATCCTTAGAAGCTTTTCCTTTGCATCCAATTGCACGGCAATAGGTAACCATGGCTTAAATAAGTTTTAAATTCCAACAGTTAAAAGTGGGAAAAAATCTGCCTTTGAAATATAATGGGGAACGGAGAATGTGGTTACAGCTAACACAAATTCTGTCCCACAGTCACGTGATTTTATCTTGTCCTACACGAAAGTAGGGTTGCACTCCCTCTATCAGTATCCCGGCTCTATGGGCAAACTACGCCAGTCGGTAGGTTCTATCCGGCCAGCGGATAGAATTTTAATTTGCCGGTCAGAGACAAATTAAAAGAAATATTCATATATTATATATCCATCGCCTTTTCTACTTTGTTTAAATATTATATTTTTTCTTCCTTTTTTTCAAAGAGCTGGTAATCTGTTTACATTCTCTATTTTTGTTCAACAAAACATAAATCGAAGGAAATAGCAAACACAAGCAATTTTCAATCGGTAAAGTGTTAAAAGCGGAAGTTATTTGTTAGTTATAGCTGTAGATTGGCACCAACAAGCGTTATCTTTTTTTTTTTTTTTTTTTTTTGTGGAACAGACATATGGGAATTCTATATAAGTGAATTAGACCTTACATGTGGCAGACATGCGCATTTTAAGCTCCATCTAGCGGCTTTTTCTTTTGGCGCGAGTTCTAATATTATTGATTGCGTGTTGACAGATTGTGGACATATAGCGTCATTGTGAATAGTGGTGAAATTATTAAAAGTATAGCGTAGCTAGTGCTTGTTTGGGTTATTCATAAAATATTTCAACCCCAAAATGACTACTAAAAAACGTAAAGTTGATTCAGAGTGCCGCGCTTTTAATGATGAATGGACATGGAAAAAAAAAAATTTCAGTTATAAAAGATAAACCAGTGTTTCTTATCTGCAATGAAGCTGTAGCAGTCTTCAAAGAATATAACATTTCCCGTCATTTCACATCTAAGCATAAGAATTCCAATTACGAAGCAATGTCCGAATACGAAAAAAAAAAAAAAAATGCAGAAAGTGTTTGTCAAAAATTATCAGGCTTGCAAATTTTTTTCAAGAAGGTAAACAGTATTCAAGAAGCAG
This sequence comes from Argiope trifasciata, assembly GCA_026543055.1. Classification (NCBI taxonomy): domain Eukaryota; kingdom Metazoa; phylum Arthropoda; class Arachnida; order Araneae; family Araneidae; genus Argiope; species Argiope trifasciata. The sequence goes on along the minus strand of JAPMOQ010057559.1, from coordinate 19,216 downwards.
CTACACATACAAGTTACATTGTAGCATACAATATTGCGAAAAATAATAAAGCTCCCAGTGATGGGGAGTTCGTTAAACAATGCATGCTCCAAGTTTGTGATGTTTTATGTGCAGACAAGAAAAATAATTTTGAGATGGTAAGCTTATCTCGAAAAACGGTGACTTCTAGAATGGAAGCCATCGATAAAAATTAGGCATCACAATTAGAGTTAAAGATTGGACAGTTTAAATTTTGTTCCATAGCTATGGATGAAAGCACTGATATAAATGATTCTGCTCAATTAGTATTAATTATAAGAGGTATTGATGAGAGCTTTGAAATTATTGAGGAACTGGCGTACATGCGTTCTTTAAAGGGAACTACAACGGGATATGATATTTTTCGTGAATTTCAGGAAGGGCTTTTGACTTTGAAAGTGCCTATAACAAATATATGAAATATTGCGACTGATGAAGCACCAAATATGACAGGAAAAAAATCTGGATTTCTTGGACACTTTAATCAAAACTATCTCGGGAACAATGTTGTTTTTCTACATTGTGTTATACATCAAGATGCTCTGTGTAAATCTGCATTGAATATGAAACCCGTGCCTGATACAGTCGTGAAGCTTGTAAATACTATTAGATCTCGTGGGCCTACTCACAGGCAATTTCGAGATTTTCTTCAGTCAGTGCAATCTGAATACTCTGATGTACTGCATTACACGAAAGTAAGGTGGCTTAGTGCAAGATGTGTTTTCGAGCGAGTTTGGCAGCTGAAAGACGACATTGTGTCGTTCTTCCATGAGAAACAGTGTTCTGCGGAGTGCGAAATGTTAGAAGATACAAAATGGCTTTCAGACTTAGCATTTTTCCCATATCTTCTTTTCATATGAACAACTTGAATGCCAAGATGCAAGGGAAAAATCAATTTGTCGACGATATTTGGTCACATCTCAAAGCTTTTAAACTAAAACTTAATATGTTTGCTGGACAGCTAGGTAAGAACGACTTATCTCATTTTCCGAGGTTAAATTCAATACCCTTAGTAAATGAAGAGAACTTTAAGAATTATGAAGATAGCTTGAAAAAACTACATTTTGAGTTCGAACTCAGATTTCAAGATTTCAGTGCCATTGAAGCAGAGTTGGATATTTTTACCATGCCATTCAACGTAAATTGGGAATCAGTGAGGTCAGATTTGCAGCTGGAATTAATTGAGTTGCAATCTAACAATCATCTCAAGCAATTGTTTCTAAATATGCCAAAGTTAGAGTTTTACAAATCATTATCGAAAGTAAGTTTCCCAAATTTAATATATCATGCCTAGAAAATCAGTGCTATGTTTGCTTCATCTTATATATGTGAAAAAGTGTTTTCAACTATGAACCTTAGAAAGAATTATTTCAGAAGTAGACTGACAGATGAGCATTTAGCCTCGTTCCTTAGAATCAGTACATCTCACTTCGAATCTCAATATAAGGAACTTTTAAAAATGAAATCGCAATTTCATTCATCTCATTAATATATTAAATTGTAATACTTGTATATTGTTTTTAAAATTTTAGAAAAATTCATCTTGGCCCGCAAAACTTTATTTTTTCGATTTTTGGTCCGCGATCGAAAAAGTTTGCCCATCCCTGTTCTAATACAATACTTTCAGTTTGAAAATTGAAAAACTACTTATTAAAAAAACGTTAATTATTTATTCATTTCACTTTTTCACAAATTACCCATGAATTAATTTTAAAAAATTCAGTATTATTTTTATTGAATATTGACCATTTCCATTTTGTTTCCTTTTGAAGTAACAACGTGTACGATATCAAATTTATATATGTTTGTAAGAAGGCGCTACGATCGTTCTTGAAACTTTCTTTTATATAGAGTTGAATTATGGGGACTTTTGTTATTTTCAATGCCTGGCTTTCAAAACTCTAAAAAGCAAAATAGGGTGTTGGAACTAGGTGTATGAGTTGAAACTAGGTGTTCTAATTAAATATTATTGAAATTTTTGCTTAGTGCCAAATGTTATTTTTAATAACATTTAAAATATTGCTATTCATAAACTATATTTTATTTCCCACTTTTTCCATAAAATATATCTTTTTAAAAAATATACAGTTTATTTATTTCGAATATATTATTAAACATTCGACAACAAAACTATGCCGTAAGAGCTTTTGAATGCAAGAGTTAGCATTTTAAGAGAGAAATAAATACAGTTTTTCTGCTAAATGAACGAATAGAATTTGCAACCGGATTCTAATACAATACTTTCGTCTCAAAATTGAAAAACTACTCTTTAAAAATATGTTTATTATTTATTCATTTCACTTTCTCACAAATTTCCTATGAATTAATTTAAAGAATTCAGTATTATTTTTATTGAGCTAAATACACAATCATCAACAAAAAATACAATTTATTTTTTACCTGAACTGACTTTTGATTTTTTTACCTGTAAGTTTTACTTTCTAATCTATAAATTGCTCAGATTTCATTTTAACTGATGTATTAATTTTCATTTTATTTATATGTTGTTTACTTTTAAAACAATATATAGGCGATTCGCTGTATTGTTCAAATATTTTTATAGATTTATATTTGAGTTTCTTTTCGTGCAATTGGAATAATACAAAAAAAAAATGATTATTAAGGAATCGGCAACAAGACCGTATTTAAAATCACTGAAATATCATTAACAATGAAATTTAGATTAAACAGAGTTAAAATTTTTGAATGTTTCTAAGGCATTTATATTGTAGGCACTAATATATTTAGAATTACTCATTAATTGCGATTAACAAACAAGAAATGATCCATTCTTAATAAAAAGACTGAACCACACACGCGAAATATTTTTTATGATTGAAAATACGTGAAATTTAAAAATTAATCCATATGATCTATTTGTTAATTGAACCAGAGAGCTATTACTTATTTCTGTCAAATCATCTAATGCTGGCTTAGTAATTGTTATAGTACTTTTTTAAAATTCAAAATACAAAATGGGATCTTAATCGTGGTCCAATACTAATAATGTATGTATTTTTGTAAAGTTTTAAAAGGAGTCAAAAGTTTTTCAAGGAATATAAAAGAGAAGAACTACGAAGTTTTAATTTTCATACACACACCGACTCTATCAATCATATTTACTATTTGGCGTAGGTGTTGGCGGAATTGTGCCAATACGTAGGTTGAATT
>JAPMOQ010057559.1:0-16017 GCA_026543055.1 Argiope trifasciata | reverse complement strand
CCAATACGTAGGTTGAATTCCGCCAAGGATCGAACCTGCGATGTTCGGGTTTGAAAGCCAGTAACTTATCCACTATACAAAAATGGCCACCAATGTTTAATGGTAGTTACTGGCTTATTAAGATGTCACCACAACTACACCATTCAATACAAAAAAAAAGAAGAAAAAAAAGACATACGCATAGACGTGCTACTAAACTCTTAAAGTATGACTACAGAGCGTTTCAATGACTGTCGCTAATCAATGAGAGGCATTTGTTTGAGAAGACCATTCGTCGGTTGATTTAAAATGGGATAGAAAGGAAGGAACGTGACTGGAAAGTTACATTGGATTGGATGTAAGGAACGATAAAGAACACAGCAGACGATCATTTTATAGTATACGAATAAAATGTGGATTAAAAATCATCAGTTCGATTAACATATTTGATGGACTACATTATATTTTAGTAGTTTATAATTATTTATAAGTCTTTTTAAACACGTTAATATGCATAGATTGACTTAGTATCTGTAAACTGGACTATGAGGCTTGCGAAAGTCACTCATTGTTACATAAGGACTAACAATTATTTATATTAAAAACATTTGTATTATATTAAAAGCATTTTATTTATATTAAAAGCAGCATGATAGAATGATGCACATTCTTTCTTTTAAACAACAGCTGATGTGATCCAGACAAATAATTATACACAAGTAGAGAAAAAAAACATCATCATCACATTCATCAGTTTTTAGATACTACCGGGTGATCAAGAAATAACATTAGGTGTTATTTTTGCAGCATGTTATGAGCTGGATGAAATATAGCAAAATTTGGCCACCATCTACATTGAAATATGCGGTTTCAATTTATCAAGAAAAAAAAAATAGCGCAAAAAAACGTTGATAGGGAAAGTCCTGGTGCTGCCAGCACATAATGTGAGAAAAAAAAAAGAATACATAACTACCAATCTAAACAATAAATAATACCACACGAAATACCATTCAAGAGCATTTATCGTAGCAACTTACAAATTACATCACCAGTTTGATTTTCCGGTAATCAAGGGCCTGTGGCGTACTGGCTTTATGAAGGTGTTTAGTAACATATCAGTATTTATTCGTCTGACATGTGACGTTATTTGTTCACCGAAAGTAGGGATGTTAGGAATATATCCTTGATACACGGCCTTTCAAGCTTTTTAGTTGCCCCACAAGCAGAAATAGTTTTCGCCCTACTTGCACACCAAGAATTCCTGTTGCTTCAAATCTTTCTAACATTCTTCGTAAGTCAGTTCGTTGATCCTTATCGTAATTGTTTTAAAAAGCGGTATTCACGAAGAGCAGCACTGGCATTTTCATCCCTCTGATAAAACGGCTTGGCACGTTCTCGTAGTGACAACGTCATCTACGGACGAATTCTTGCACGATGACTTAAATTGGGACCCAAGAAAAAAAATTTGAAGTGACCGTAAAAAACTCTAGTTACCTTTCCAGAAACTATTCCTGCGAGGGAAAAACAAACTCTTCAGGAAAGAAGCTTAAATGATTTAAATCTTTTTAATGAAATATAAAAGGACATAACACAAGAAAAACGGTAAAAGGAATAGCAATTAATACAAACTTTTAAGGAAAAGTATAATTCTCAGGGTAAACATCATGCTTAATCCATGACACCAGAGCACAGCTAGCGGTAGTTAGGTGAGAATCAGGAAAGGTTGTCCGGTGACAGATACTCCCTCTGACTGACACGCGTCTCGGCGAAGAGTCAACAAGGAATTTCTTTTTGTCTGCCAAGTGTCCGGAGAGGTGCTACAGTTCCACAACCTTTTCTTTTATCCTCGATATTGTGTCACAAAGTATTCATATACGCAAATTACATGTTGAACTTTTCTATCGCAGCTCCAAAATTTTTACTAACGGCGTTTATTGGTACTATTCTTTTCTTGATAAATTTATACCGCATATCTTATTGCAATGAACTGAATGCAGATCATATAACGAGTTCCAGGGAATACTTATCCATATTCATGTTCTTTTTTCTAAAAAGAAATGTAAAAAAATAATGAAATGTCTTCTCAAATAAATTTTTTTTGATATCAAATGAAGGTGGATCACAAGCTGTCTTTTAGTACCTCAAATAGTTAGACAATTAGTTTCAAGATGTAAAAGCTACCACTACTTAAAAAAGATTTTTACATTTAAGTACTCATATCTTGCCAAATTTGATATATATTTCATTCATTAGTATTATCAATGGTTGGAAAAGTAGAACTAGAGTCTACTTATCAAAATGTGGAAGAATTTGTGTATTTTCCGGGTGATTTTCTTTCATCGTCTAGCAGGCTAATAGATACTCTGTTGTAAACCACACACCTTCATTCAAGGAGTAAAATCAGTGAGGTAGGGGAGATGTATGCGTTGTAAACTGTTGGACATTCCTTCAGGCATGAAAGGAAAATCTGAGCACCATAACGCTCGATAATCACTTCATATCTATAGCCGAATGACAGTGTTTATACTTTAGTGATAATTTCTTTGCAGTAACATTACCAATTTGCAACTTTAAATTTTTCATTGTATTAATTTATTATCAGCAGCATTTTGCTGACTTTCCAATCCAATAGCATAAGAGGTTTATTTCTCAAGTGCATATTAAGCATGATGACTAGTCAGACTTGTTATTTTTTTTTTTTTATTCAAACTTTTTAGTTTGCATGAGTCTTTTTCTATGAGTCGAAATTCTTCATGTTGTAAAACTGTAACATGTATGTTGCATTTCCTTCCTTTTTTTCTTGAATAAGAACACATTATTATATGATAGTGCTATAAGACTTTATAAATTAATGTATTGTAAATTTTTTAATAGAATTTGAAGGAAATCCGACGTTGAATTTATTTATTTTTTCTCTTTATTAAAATAATTGTTGAAAAAAATCAAATATCTGTGGCCAAAGCCAGATCATAGACATTGTTATAGTTATTTTAAAGTTGACCGAGTGTAGTGTTGATTGGGATGAATTGTTTAATCATTTAAAAGTTGCAATTTAAAATAATGCATCAAATAGTTTTATAATCAATAGAAATAAAATCATAATTAATCAATCTATGAAATTGTCGTTTTCATATATTTTCCTCTGTTAAGTACTGTGAAATTTACAATTCAAATTTCTTCAAGTAGCTAAATTGAAAGGATTTTAATATATTATATCTTATACTATAATACGAGGAATGGTTGCCAAGTCGAAAATCGCCCCAGAATTAATAAACTCCGGTAAACTTGGGGGTCTGGGGTTTTTGGCCACGAGGAATCGATTGGCGCCGGTTTTGAAGCGCTACGGTCGAGCAGTTCGGAGTTACAGATAGGATATTTTCAAACTTTATTATTTCGCCATATTGGCTATAGATGACAGCCCGTTATTGCTTGAAACCTATTAGGCAATAGACAAAGATTATTTAAGTGCTGCCATCTATAGCCATTATGGCGAACTAATAAAGTTTAATGACCACACGATTATTTTTAAATCACAAAATTAAGGTAAAACAAATATAAAAGAAAAAAATAAGGATAACTTTGATATTTTTACTAAATTTTCTTTTAAAAAAAGTACGATTCTAATTCCACTGCTTTTTATTAAGGGAAATTTGTTAATGAAATTTTGAATTTAGCCCTCGTTCGTTAACTAAAAAGATTCGTTCTTTTTGATTCGTTCAAAATTCCAATTTCCAAATATTCGAATTTCACTATGCACTTATTACACTTTTTTAGGGTGCACTTTAACCGGTTATCTTTTCACCAATGGTTTCACAAATTTTCTTATGGCATGTATTGTTTTGATAAATCACAATTGAAAATTTAAATCTTCGAGTTAGCTTCGATACCTGTTTTCTCCGAGCGGAGCTCGGTCATTCGCTGGTTAATTTTAATACATACAAAAGAAAAAAATATAGTAATTCCTTTGACATTAAATTTATAAAATCAAAAAGATAATTTTCTAAGCTTTTGAATTGGTACTGATTTTTTTTTGTACAATTATTTTTTCGGATGTTATTATGGGGAAATACCAAAAGCTAGCTTCAATTTTATAAAAAATTAAAAGCAAATTGCCATTATTTAGACTTTAATATAATCAAATTCTGGTTTGTATTGTTCTTATATACCATTTTGGTTCAAGGATGAACGGTTTATATACGCACAATTAATACTTTTTCGCGAACAGTTTATATACGCACATTTAATCTTTACTTGAATAGATAAAATGCATAACAGGGTTTAGAAGCAATTTGGCTGAAAATACAGGCAAAAATATAAATATATATATTTTCTTGAGCTGATGATTAATTGCTTAATTTTTATAGTCGTTTTGAACTTAAATTTCCAGTTCAATTCATCATATTGCTTCAAATAAATATTAAGGTCTTACTTGCTTTAACAACACTTTTAAAATTATTAACAATTTTCAAAAAATTGGACGTATAATATCAAAGATATCGTTTGTGATCATCTGAATTTACTGAAATTAATGATGCATTTTTTAATTGAAAACATTTCTAAGGTAAAATTTCCATTGATAAAAGTATTTTGCTTATTATTATAAATTATATTTAAAAAAAACATTGAACATTTTGATAAGTTTAACGTAAGGCTTCATTTTTGATCCCACAAATTAACGTATAAGAAATATATTAACAAATACTTCATGACAATTAGTGTAACAGATTTTGAGGATTATTTTTTGATAAGAAACTATGTAAAAAATTTCTTTCTTGTTCGAGAACTGTCTTTTTCGCTTGATTTCATATTGTCAGTAATAGACAACGCTTTCGTTTGTTTCAATACACAAGCACAAAATTCGATGAAAATAATTCAGACTTTGCTGAAAGTATTCTTTTCTTTAAATAGCCCGTAAAATATGCACCATATTTTCTTGAAATATTTGTGAATTAACCAATATGTCAGCAGTAGAATATTTCAAAAGTACTTAAAATTATATGCTTGTTTTAGGATATTGGTAAGAAATACATATTAAAATGTTCGGTGCTTTAAAAGGTGAATGATCTACAACTATATTTATGGCAATTAAAATAATTTGTTCCCAAAATGTGCTGCATATTCAATAAAAATTGAGTATTAAATTAACTATTTCACTTTCCATAAAATAAATTAATCAATGAAATTTAGAATAGTTTTTTCCTGAAACACCAAACAAACCATTTAATAATCACTCAGAACAAAGTCTTTTCAACTTTGCTCTTGTTAGAATTAGCTGGGTATGGTATGGTGTGTTTTATGGGCACAAGGCCCAATTCAGGACAAGCTGCGCCATCCTCAAGGATTTTTAAATAATTCCAATATAAAATGTGTAAATGAACAAAGGATGTATTGTAAAAATGTCAAAAGTTGAGAAGATCTATGATTTAAAAAGATTTGGCACATGAATAAAAATAAAACTCAGATGTTAAATGCTATGATAAATATCAATGGCTTTTAAAAAGTCGAAAAGCTTTGAATAAGGTTTCTCACCCACTATGTCTCGTAAATTTAAAATAGGCGAATGGATGTAAGTGAACCGATCTGAAATAAAATTAAGGCATTCAGTAAGAATATGTGCTATAGAATTGATCACTCCACAGTTCGTGCATTGAGAGACCTGTGGGGGTGTTGTTGGCTCAGAATAGAACCCGGGACCTTTGGGTCTGAAGCCTAGTGATATAACCACAGGACAAAAGCAATTTCTCATTTCCGTAGATGTTATCTGGCTTATTAAGATATCACCACAGACTCACCCTCCAGTGAGCCGGCGAACGATATGCATTGTTGTTGAGTGGTGATGAATTGGTTTGTTGAGTGAATGGTTGGTGTATGTAGCTGTTGTACCTAATGCGCAGTACCCATCTTTGTTTGGCTAGCGGAGAACTTTTTTGTCACGCCAAGTGTTATGGATAGTGTGCGTAAATTATAGCGTCAAGTGAGTCTGACGACTTTTGTTGAGGGTAGATGGCGCCACATCAGTTGTATGAAGGTTGAAGGTTCATTGTTCGAGGTCACCATTGTGGGAGGTGAAATGTTCTCGGAATAGAACTCGGGACCTTTGGGTCTGAAGCCTAGTAACATAACGACAGGAAAAAAGTAATTGCTCAGTCCCGTAGACGTTATCTGGTATATTAAGATATCACCACAGACCTGTTCCCCAAACAACAAATGTCTATGAGTATATCTTGTGTGTTCAATACGTAGACGAATTAATTTTACATTTGCGCCTCGGTTCAGTAAGACAGACAGCATATTCATAGAATTAGCTGGACCCAAGAACTTTATTTACAGAAAAATAAATGCAAATTAAGATTTTTCATATAAAGTAAAGAAAATGTGGCATTGCATCTCATTATTTCCTATTTAATTTATTTTATTGTTTTTATTGAAAGGAAATGAATGATTTGATACAAAATTATGCTTAAAAACATAAAGTATCTGCAATTAAGATCATAAAGTATTTGTGATTATAACTATTAATTAAAAAAATTATTGATAGTTCAATTTGCTCAACGGTTTAGACGTGCGAACATGATGAAAATTTGACATTATTCCCTTTTTTTAACTGTTTGTCTCTCATTATTCTTTGTATTAGTAATCGAGATATTTTAGATATTAAAAAAAACCATGAAAGATTTACAAATCTTTTTTCCCGAAAACTGTATTTCAAAAAACATAAAAAACATATAATAACCCTTTAAAAGGAAATGAATTCTTTAGGAAATTGAAAGGAAATGAATACTTTGATACAAAACCATGCTTAAAAAACATAAAATATCTGCAATTAAGGTTATTAAGCATTTGTGATTATAACTATTCGTTAAATAAAAATAATTTTTTGATAGTTCAATTTGCTCAACGTTTTAGACTTGTGCGAACATGATGAAAATTTGACATTCTTCCATTTTTTTAACTGTTTGCCTCTCATTATTCTTTGTATAAGTAATCGAGGTATTTTAAATATTTTTTAAAAAACCATGACAGATTTACAAATCTTTTCCCCCATAGATGTATTTCAAAAAACATATAATAACCATTTAATTTTAAAAATCTTCTTTCAATGATTTTTTTGAAAACTTTTGTATGATTTCATAGACTGTTTAATGAATTTGTTTACTCAATTTCATTTTTTAGAAAAAATCATTTAATTATTGTTTTTGCATAGAATTACACATCTGCTTAGATCTTTATTAGAATCCAAGAAAAAAATTAATTAATAAAATTTTTGTTACAACATGAAACCTCTGCTTTAAATAATTGGTCAATTTAATTTCACGTTTCCAATAATTTTTTAGCATAATGAGCATAATATTTTAACATAGCATTTTGAACACAACAGTGAAAGTTATTTACATAGATCAATGTCTTGTTTCAGTAATTTTTCAAAATACTACCTATTGTGATCCATGATAAAGTTGAATCTATGTTTCCACGCATTTGGATGTAGTATTTATTACATTAATTTTTAAATGATTTTTTTTCCTTCTCTTTAATAACTGACGAAAGAACTGTTTTCATTGTCACTTTTTTTTTTCTTTCTTCCAATCCCTTAATCGCTTTTTCTTGCTTTAATATCTGAATTAAGCTCAAATTTTCTGATATTTTTGTTGTTACAACTATCAAACTAAATGAAAAGATAAAAAGAAAGAAATCTATATTAACTCCAAAATTTGCACCCTATATTCAAATATTAGCATTCCTTATTATCCTAGTAAAAATGAAGTAGCCCAGATAAACACACATTAGTTTCTACCTAAATTCTTGTAATGATTGTTTTAGGTTTAAACACTATGCAACGGAATTTATATGTCCAGATCACAGCTTTCATAACTCACCATGTTTACAACGACAAGGAAGGAGAGACAGATATCAGTTCTCATTAATGCTTCGAGTAGAGATACTTCCCCCAAAATGTTCTCTGTTATGAACTAAACTTATCAAATTATATCTGTCTAGCTAGTTATAAGTTTGTTTCGTATCGACTAAAAATTTGGAAAGAAAATTGGTATTAGAAGTCCCAGTTATAAGGTCGTGACAGACTTCGACATTCCTAGTAGGGATGATGTACCACTCTGCGGAATAAACAAACTTTCTTTGAAAGAAATCTTCCGCAACAGTGCCATTTTCTGGAAACTTTTCTTTATGTCATCATAGGGCATTGAGAGATTTACAGTCCACAAATGAATCGTTAATTCTTGAACTATGCGAAGCATGGGAGTTTTTTTGAGGTAAAAAGAAAACATAGATTTCGTCAGTTGTACTGAAAGTTCAAGATTCAAATGCTAAGTTGAAGAGTATGCGCCGCATTTCTGCTTACAAACAACAGTAAATTAAATCGATTGATCGACGATTTTATTGTTTCAGATGCTGCTGTAAATTTCTCGAATTGCTGACGCTATATACGGATTGTATAAATGGATTAAAAAAATTGCATGCTGTTTGTAAGCGATAGTATATGTACGAAAAAGAAGAATCTATGTATTTCGAAATGTAGAAAATTGTATGCATGTTACAAAGGCTCGGAATAACTTCCAAAACTTTTGGAATTGCTTTTATAAATTTGGACATCGCCTGTATTCGAACCACGTAAATTGTCGTTTTGGAATCTAAAAGGAAACTGCCATTTCAAAGATTATTCAGTAAATTTACAGAATTCTATAGATATATGCAAAATCGAAATGCTTATTTTTTCCCTGCTATATTTATTACAAGCGAAATTGCAAAACGTGTAAAAAGACCGAGAATTAGTCGCATGGTTGAAAATCTGTATGATTTAATTGTTCAGAATTATTCCTGTTTCGATTTTAGAGAACAACTATGAACCACATAAGCCACCAAATTTTTTTCTACAAGTTTTTCAAAATTTTCTAAACAAAATAAGGAAATAAATCAATCCTTAAGAGGCAGGAATAAGTAACTTATTTTTATTAAATTTTCAAATCTCTGAGAAATAATTAAATATTATTCTTGTCATTAATTTGATCTCAATAAATAAATAATGAAATTTCTTGACTATAGAACTTAATGCGCTAGTCCAATTAATTTTAGTCATCCTCATAAACATGCTAATTATTATTAACAGGAATTCCAAACAATGATGTAGAAGTAATCGTGTTCAAACTTAGTGAGCAAAATAATTAAGTAATCCAATCCTCAGGAGATGTGCAGGAACATAATTCCATAAAATTTCCAGATGAAGAATTAAAATATAATTTCTGTTATTAATTTGATTATAATTAATAATTTTAAAATCAAATTTCTTGAAGTCAGTGCTTGAATCGCCAGTCTAATCTAGTCCAATTGATTTTAATCATCCACTAAAATTTGCTAGTTATTCCATGTATTATTATGATGTGGAGTTGTCCGCGTCAATTTTGTCACTACGCGGGTTTCTGCAACATCACGATGTTGTCCTCATCCTCGCATCAGGATGTTGGGTGCATAAAACATGAAAATCATTAACTTCTCTATTTAAGCAGTAAAAATGTGTGACTACGCTGCCCGCAAACTAAAAGCGTTAAACTTTCAGAAAGGATGTACGGAGAATTAAAATAATTTCAAGTATATGGCGCACATGGCTTCAGAATTAAAACATTCTCATTTTATATAGTAGGATGCAAATCCTACCTGCCTAACATATGGAAATAATAGAAATCGACGCGATTGTTGAAGCAGTAATAAAATAACATGAGAAATAATATATAAAAATAGTGGTATGCATTGTACATTAAAATGTTTAAAGTTTTAAATGTTAATACTTGTTTCGGTAAAGTAAGAAATATCTGTATAGTGGAATTTTATTATTTCCATTACTAACCTTTATACGAAGACAATAACTCGTCTCTATTCAATTTGCAAGGTGCCATGGGAAAATCAAAACTGTTCACTTTCAACGGGAATATTGAAAATTTCAATTTTAAGAAACGATGCGTAGTTGTAAATCAGCACCGCAACGTCCTCTCAAGTTCATGCATAGGATAGGTGTAAAATTAGAATGTTAAATAACATGACGTTGCTGATAAACATATAATACAAATTTCAACCATTGGGTTTTTGTCTTCGTTCTGAATTAATCCTATTCCTTTTAATGAGAGAAAAAATCTTCACAGCATTCCGAGTAGTTTTCCATTTTGTTTTTACCATATCTGAAATCATGTTGCAACATTCTTTCCTCTGTGTTGTTTCACTTTTAATATATTCGATTACACAGGCTTATTGAATCTGAAATTGGATGATGAATAAAATGAACATTGTCACAAAATTATTTCATCACTGGTAGAGAGAATTAACTGCCTTCATTCGCTACGGATTCGCTTTATTAATACAAAGGCATGACCAGCTATTTGTGGAATTCATTTTTAAGAGTGCCTCGCTAGCTGCGTGGTCAGAAACAAACGATGTTGTGTAAACTTGTGGAAAGACAAATACTTGATAAATGTTGTGAAAAATTCTTATTACGAAGTGTAACATTTCCTTTTTATGACATTGAACATTAACAACTGATTGCTCAAAATTGTATCACATTAAAAATATAAAGCTTACCCTAGAAGCAAATGTAAATATGGATTGTGTAGTTCGTATAAAGCAGGAGAAACGCTTGGCAAACAGACGTGTAACTTTGCATCTGTCATTTGTGAACTAATGCTAACTGCAACAATCTCTATATATAGTATAACCCAAAGATTTGGACTTGGAATTTGAATTTCATATTTCTTCATTGAATATGTTTACAGTATTTACATTGTATTCAACATTTCGAGTAGGTAATTAATGGAAGTGTAATATACTACTTGAATAGTTCTGGACAATGTTCGTCATATTATTGAAGAGTCCATTTAGTCAGATGATATAAACAAAATCAAGAATTAGACTGCAATTATAGGCTTAGCTGTCGCCAGATGGTAATCGATACGACTTGGTTAAAGAAAAGCTTCGTAACTCCCAAAGCAATTATCTTACATCTTAGCACTCATCCAAAAGTTTATATTCCTTTAGTTTCAATAAAATTCCTTACTTAAGTTTGATATACACTTAATTTGATTCTATGTTTTTAAACAATTTGATGTAATCAAATCTAAAATAATTGAGTGCAATGATCAAAGTTCTTTTTTTGTTGTTGTTTGTCTGTATCCTATATTGTTATTTGGTAAATGTGAACTTACAGAACTTTTGATCCGATCTATATAGAAAAAGAACTGTCATGCTGGAATTTTTATAATAAAATCCTGAGCTAGAGAAAGGTTCTGAATTATCAGAGATAGAAAAACCATTACAATTATTATTTTAAGTGTTTTATATGTGCTCATTTCGAATTTAAATCATTATCATGCTGATCACGATCTTTACTACTAGACCAGGAATGGACAAACTCCGGCCCGTGGATAGAGTTTTAAACAGAAATGATAAGAAATAAATATTTATATATCATAAATACATCTTCTTTTCTACTTTTATTAAATATTTTTTTCAAACGACTGATGAACTTTTCACTTTCTCCATTTTTGTTCTACAAATTATAAATCGATGGAAATAGCAAGTGCAGACAACTTTCAATCGATAAATTGCTAAAAGCAGAATTTCTTTGTTAGCTATAATTGTGGTTTGGCGCCAACAAACGTTATATCGTTCTCTGGCAACAGACATATGAGAATCTAATATAGGTAAATTAAATGAATTGAAATCTAACAATCAGCTCAAGCAGTTGCAGCAAATATGCTGAATTTAAAGTTTTATAGATCAATGCTGAAAGTAAGTTTTCCAAAGTTTGTGTCTCCTGCCTAGAAAATCAGTGCTATGTTTGTTTCATATTAATATATGAATAAGTTTTTTCAACTATGAACCTGAGAAATAATTATTTCATAAGTAGACTGACAGATGGGCATTTAGCCTCATTCCTTAGATTGTTAAAACTAATGTCAGT
Source organism: Argiope trifasciata (assembly GCA_026543055.1). Lineage (NCBI taxonomy): Eukaryota > Metazoa > Arthropoda > Arachnida > Araneae > Araneidae > Argiope > Argiope trifasciata. The sequence continues at coordinate 4,079 of JAPMOQ010057559.1, read as the reverse complement.
TTGGTTTATGGCTACTGTTAAGACACCACACGCACCATTATTTTAACCATGAAGTATGTAAAAAAAAAAAAGCTTCATACGGCAGATGTCCTCAGTCTAGAGTAAAATTATCGTGATTCATATCAATATTACTTCCTCTAAACTTTTCCATCGGAAAATATATTGCACCCTTTTAAGAGATATTCAATCAAATACTCATGGCTGTTGATTGAGTATTTGATTACTGACAATTGAAAATCCAACTGCAATTTCAGGTACTCGTGTCCTACACATAAAAGGCGGTTTCAGAACTTTGAGACACTGAAGATAATTTCTTTTGATCTAAGTTTAATTTATATTTTCCGCACTTCAATTTTTGCCCTGTCTTTCCTAAGAAGTTTGAAAGAGATATATCTTCGATATCGTACTTTGAGATTTAGTGTCACATGCTTCATCACAGTTTACAGAAATGCACAAACATATCCAGAATCGAAGGACACATGTGCTAATCAGGTAAAAAACGTTCTATATTATAATGATTTAGTGGTCGTTACAACCACCAAATCATAGCATGAAGGAACGCTGATCTTACCGACGCCAGGAATAGGAACTTCCATTATTAATGCTAAAGATGGCATGGGTAATATTTTGATCTCTGTATCCATTTAATGTTTTTTGGCGTCTATTCACTGTCTGATTATTAAATTGATTTGATACTCTATAAAGTTTTCAGATTTCAGATTTAAAAAAAAGGTTCAAAATATTCAAATCATTATCTTTACTGTCATAGCTAGTAATAATTTTTTTTCAAGACACGATGTATTTGTGTGTGCATCACTGACTTCTATACAGCATATAGAAGGAACATGCACAGCATGTAGAAGGACTGGAAAACTGTCATGTTAGCATGCCATCATTTAGTTGGCAATTCATCATGGACTATAATCCCACCCATATTTATTGAAATAAAATATTTTGCTAGCACACTACTTTTTTTTAGTCGTTTGGTAGCTTTGGATTAAATTTTCTTGCTCGGTCATTTAAAGCATCTTGGAACTGATAGGCCATCAGAGAACTTACTTTCTGTTTGCTAGCAACAAGGACATGATATTGAACGTGGATACGGTTCTTGCTGAATAATGAAAAACATTATGAATTGCAATTATGAACAATTAGGAAAAACAGGGGTTACCTTGCTGAGACCCTTGTTTTTCATAAACCTTGCTAACTTCGTTAGATTTGCTGCCTTCATTCAAATACTTGGCATGTTTTCGATATCTTGATTAACGCTGTCGATACTATATTAATTTCTTTTTACCAAACTATATTGTTATGAAAAGAATACATATGTTAGTGCTCTTTTATATTTTCCTGTTTTTATGTTATTTCACTGCTGTGTTAGAATTGTGTTTTTCTTGTAAATTCCAGGTCCAAATAATAGAACATTATTCAATGATTTGAAAGTAACTAAAGATGCACCCTTTTTTTGACACAACTCTAAAAATTTTTTTGCAATGTATGATCCTCCACATCTTTTGAAATCAGTGCGAAACAACTTAAAGAACCATGGGATCTATTTTGTTGATGGTTTAGCTGAAATTGAGCCTCGAACATGCTATGCTTCATGGAAACATATAGAAAAATTATACGAACTGGATTCTAAGACTGTAAGTAAATAGTAATTTTATTATCTCTTTATAAATCAAAAAAATATTGTAGACATTTAAATTTATAGTAATTGTGTTCTCCTTTTTTTATAGAAATTTTCTGCCTGCAGAAAACTTACAAAAAAACATATTGAAGTGTGTGGACTAAAGAAAATGAATGTAAGACTGGCAGCTCAGGTAGAGATAGTCATAATATAGCACTTTTCTCTTACTATTACTTCCAGTATACCTGTCCTAAAACTTTCTACATCATCTACTTAAGCATTTATGTTTGAACCTACCACACTTATTATTTTCTGTAAGAATTTCCAAAATGTCTGATCAAATTTTACGCTTTATATACAATTTTACATCAAAAAAGGATTTATTATGTGTTTAATGGATAGTAAATTCAAAGTCACCTTTTACATTAATTTCTGCTTCTTTGATTCCTATTCATTTGCAATATAAACTTTTATTTAATTACTGCCTTATTCACAATAATGTATAATATATGGAAGTTTATAATTTAAAAAAAAGTTGCCTGAATTGTTTTCTATAACATTTGTTTTCTTTTTGTTGGTACTTAGTCACTCTGTTGCAGCTGCATTGAATTTACATGTTGCAGCTAAGAACATTCAGAGCAATGGAATAGAGACAGCAGAATTTATTTGGAAGATTGACAAACTATTTGACTCTGTTAATTCAAGAACAATGTCTCATGAAAAGAAAGAATTATGTGCATTAATAAAGGACAGTTTCCATATTTCATTCTGGAGTGAAATGCTTGACTGGATTGCAACATGGCATTTCAGATCAAGAAAAAGTAATAAGAGGATTGCTGCAGCATGTAAAAATGGTTGGATCTTAACATTAAATGCCTTCATTGGAGTTTCGGAATATTTACTACCTAAAGTCAAATTTATTCTTACTAACAGATTTAATCAAGATGCTTTAGAAAATACATTTTCTTCTGTTAGACGACGTGGAGGCTTCCGAGACAATCCAGATGCTTATGAATTCAGACATACTATTCACAAAATAATAATTACCAACTTTTTAAAACAGTCAGCAAATAAAAATTGTGAGGATGATGATGCTTTAATTGATTTTACCTCTTTAAACAAGAAAGAATTGTGTGAGTTGATAAATGAAAATTCTGAGGACTTGGATGAAGAATATAAACAATACGACATGGATAACTTCAGCATAAGTACACTAAATATAGTGGAAGAAAATGTTTTATCATATATATCAGGTTTTTTAGCAAAAACGTTTTTGTCTTCTCATGAATGTATGAAATGCAGAACATTGCTAGTAGATGATGAAAAAAATTTAGATAATCATACAATTTTTTTGTATTTCAAAGAATATGACATGTGTAAAACAGGATTAAAATGGCCAACTGAATATTTGTTACAATACTTTTCAAAATTACATGAATGTTTTTCTAAAAATTTTGGACTGTTTTTTGAAAGAGATGCTATAAGTAAGAAATTTAAAACTGTTTTAAACCAAGTTACTTTAGAGATTTTTAATAATCACATAGAACACAAAGAAAAAGCTCAAAGTTTTTTTTTATTTCTTCTTGTATACGAATGATGATTAAATATAATGTCAAAAAAATGAATAATGAAATGAAAACATATTATTCCCGAAAAAAAATTAAAAAGGTTTTGCATGTGTAATTTTTATTTTTTGAAAATTAATTAGTAATAATTATGTCAGTTTTTTGTTTTGAGTTTTCCACTTTTTCAATTTACCATTTGTAGCATGCTGAAAATACAACTCAAAACAATTGTATTTTTATCTTGTAAAATTAGCATTGTTATTGCATAAAAACCTTCCTATCATAGATATTAAATGTATGATACTAATCGCTTTTCATTTTGAAATGAAATTTTTCAAATGAGCTTACGCTATATTTATTATTTTTTAGCAATCATATTTTTCAACATGTAATATATGGATATTTTTCTATTATGTTTTTTCTTCAATAAAATAAGACAATATTATTTTTGTTGTTTTTAATTTATTATATGATCATTCTGACATACTAAATGTATGTATTTAATTTTGTTAGAATTTGTAAAAAAAAATTTAGAATTACTTTTTACTCTACAAATAACTTGGGTAAAATTAAATGAGTAGCCCAACCTGATAAACGAGTGAATACAGCTAGTATAAATATAGATTAAAATTGATTAGGAAGGTGCAAATTTGAGTAAACTATATTAAAATTCATAAATTGCAGTTTAAAATCTACTGATATATATTATAATTAATAGAAAGTGAAAATTAATAATTAGTAGTGGAACTTAATATAATATGAAATTTATCCGCTGTAAAATTCCAAATTTGTTCTTTAATTGGTCAAAAATCAGTATTTATCTGACATCTCAACTTTAAAAATCATTTCTGGTGGAACAATTTTTTTAATAATTTGCTGGAATT
>JAPMOQ010057558.1:0-11898 GCA_026543055.1 Argiope trifasciata | reverse complement strand
ATATATATATATATATATAATCTGTCAGAACTTTTCCAATTTCAGCTGATAATTGAAAGAAAAATTAAAATACTAAATGAGCAGAGAACTTACCATTACATTTAACCTGACAATGGAAAATGGTTATTTGACAAGTCGTGGTAAAATTATAGTTAATTTAAAATTGTATAATTTAGATAAAGCAGAAGATTTTGCTTTTATAAACACATTAATCTACTTTGGCTATATGGTTATCGTTCAAATTATGAAGCTTAGCGTGCATCATAATACTCAGAAATTTCGTTTAACAAGCTGTCATATTTTTAACATTTCGTATACGAAATAATGAAAAAAACATTGTGATAATTAGAAAATTCGAAATCAAGAGTTAAACAAATCTCCAGGTACTAAAACTCTCCTGAGCTCCAAAAACTTGTTTTTTGTTTGTCTGCCTACAAAGAAAGTTGAAAAATCTTTCAGCTTGACAGATGAAATCCAGTTTACGGTCTTGGGAAATATGTTTGTTTTTCTGCTTGATTGTAATTTAACACAACAACTAAGAAAACGATCATAACTGAACTAATAGAATTGAGTACACAGACTTAATATCCGTATTGTCAACATCAATTAAGTTTTGTGTCAAATTGAAGAAAAGATTGATTGTTTATGTTTTCATAAATATGCGAACGTATACGATAAAAGCCCAATGTAACAACTGTCTCAAATTTGGCATGGGATTTTCCAAATTTGGTTACAAATGCAATTTTGTAGTCAAAATCTTGTTTTAATAGTTTGAGAAAAGTTAACACTGCAGCTTCCTGTTTTGTGGGTTTTAATACATATGCATTTTTTTCTACCGGTTTAAGTGTTTGCCTTTTAAAATAATTCAGTTATTCCATCTAGCGTTCTTTAAGACCGCACCTCAATGTTAGTCCCAAAGTGGCACACAACTCTCAGCAGATGTCACTATAACCTGGTATTGAGAACTATCCAATTCACTGATCCTATTATGAAGCAGTGCTCCAGACAATTTTAAATGAAGGAGAGGGGGATTTTAGTGATTAGGATAATTCTATAGAAGAGTTTTTCAATGAAAGTTCATATCCGACTGATTCTCATATATATGTTCAAACATAATTCATTTTCAAAAATTTAGAAAATATAAAATAAACTAAGAGAAATGTCTCAAGAATCTATTGATGGATTTTTGTACTAGATCATTTTATACTAGTCCAGACATTTTTAAATGCAGGAGGAGGGGATTTTAGAGATGAGGATAATTTTACAGAAGACTTCTTCATTGAAAGTTCATATCCTACTGATTCTGATACATATGTTCAAACATAATTAATTTTCAAAAAATTATAAAATATAAAATAAACTAAGAGAAATGTATACCGAATTTATTGATTGATTTTTATACTAGGTCTTAACCTGTATGTTTTAAACATACCCCTGGAAACCATGCTATTAAAGTCACACAAATAGATAAGAATGGGCTAATTTTACCAATTGTCAATTTGTATTTTTGTTTTTCATATATTTGTTGAATTTTACATAATATTGTTTTCTATATGTCTTTTATGTACTAGAAAAATGAATGGGATTTAAAAGTATTAAGTAATATGTTTTATCTGGAAAATTATTTATTGAAATATGCAATCCGTGAAGAAAATATATGTTCCAAGCATATACTGTTTTCAACGATTATATGTTTTTTTAAAAAATTTCTAACAATTTCCCAACTATCAAGAAAAATATCTATGAAACATATTGGCAGCTTCTAATAAATTCATTAGAAAAATTTAATTTGAATGTAAATGATGTGGGGTCTCGTAGACCGCACTTCCTCAATTGAGTTCAAAAATTTCGCCATAGAGTTAAGGGCAAATGCTGACACATTTTTTTAATCTTATACAGTAAAAGCTCTTTATTCGCGGATTATATGTTCCATAAATATGCCGCGTATACATAAACCATGAATACGGAATGGTAATTTATATGGGATTATAGGGAATACGTTCCTAGATGACAAAATAAAAAAAAATATATAAAAAAAATCAATTTAATTAAAGTTTTTGAAGATTTTTATTAATTATCTTAAGGCTTAGGCAATGGTTTGAAGAATTTTGTCCTTTTCTCTTGCTTGACAGTTTTTAAAACCTCCTTCCATTCAGACTGATACGCAGCAGTCGCATTAGTAATTGGCCTCTTAAAAATAAAACTTCGTCCCATAGACGGATCAATGTTTATAAAGAAATCGGAAAGCTCATTTGCCATTCTTAAACCTTCACTAAGATTTTTCAAATGAAATGTGACGCTTCCGGTGCTTGTTGAAGCCTCTTCTTCAATGGACTATGAATTTCACATTTCCTCCAAGTCAGTTTCAGTCAGATCTTCATCTTGCGATTCAAGCAATTCCTGCAAGTCACTTGATTCTATCTGTCCGATCCCATCTCGTCCTTTTCTATTCGTGATTTTGTCTATGTTTGCAGTTTGCATTTAACAACATACTTTAGACAAAGTTTTAATAAGATCGATTTTACTTTTTTATTAGTTCATTTGACGGCATTTACAAAGGATATTGGGTTGGATACCTATTGGAATGCTTCTAATATTATGTGCGTACTTATTAAATTCGTGAATAAAGACATTTTTAGCCGTGAATATAGGAATTAGGTCGTATTTTTTTAATCCACGAATAGTGAAAACGCGAATGAAGGAAGAGCGAATAAAATAGGTTTACTGTATGTAAATAAAAATGAATGTTTGTCTGTATGTCTTTTATGCTTTCTTAAAATGTTCATCAGATTGCGATCAAACTTGGTCAACTTATTGTTTACACCTACGGAATAGTTATAGAAATAGTACAATTATCGAATTTTTTTAAAAAAAATTCGAATCACAACCGTATCTATTTATCAAGGATTAATCTCCAAATAACTCTACGAGAAGACAATAGATTCTTTAGAAATGCTAAATCCACGTGAAAGTTTAATATTCTGAAGGTGTAGTACTCAAATGTCATGCAAGTCATTCTCGGAGGTAACAACTTTCTAACATATTATGCGAGAAAGTTTTGGGGAGGTCAACCCAATGGCTTTCAGATTTTAATTAAATGTCTGCGTTTTTCGCACTAACTACCTAAAATATAGTAGTACAATTAATTTTTCACCATCTTAATTTTCAAAAATTATCTTTTCAACTATATTAACGATTGTATTGTATTTTCTACGTTTATTCAGTTTCAAAAGAAACAGATTTAAAAAAAATCCGAATTTAATTTTAGAATATGTGATTAAAATATTTAAAAGAAAATATTAAAATTGCATATTATAAAATTAAATTTCAGAATTCTGAATGAATATTAAACGAGTTGCGAGATGTAATAAATAATTTCTTTCATTGCCATTCAGCAAGAACACCAAGCTTTACAATTCTAAAAGAATACACACATCTAATATATGAAAATGGATATTTGTTTCTTCGTATTTTATACATTGTCGTACCGGTTTTTCTATTTTGATAAAACATAGCCAAATTATTGATTGATAGCACTTAATATTTTTTCGGCTGTAGCAACACGCCGGGTACCAGCTAGTTTTCAATATACACTGATGGAAAACAATCCCAACACTAGGAAGGAGCTGTGCTAGATAAACGAAATTTGGTAGACATGTTTATACATCTGAAAGATGACGTCGATTCAAATTTCGAGCTACGCGCGTAAGTGTGGCGCTAGTAGCGACACTATGAACATGCAAATGAGGTTTGCTTTAAATAAGCGCTGTAAGGTTCGTGATCGCTATTTACAGTTGAGATTTGACGTAGTGGGTTAATGTTAGTCAAGGATGCCTCTGAGAAGACGAAGAAGCCATTATCACTGAGTTTGAACGAGGTCGTGTTGTAGGGCTACGAGAAGGTGGGTTTTCTTTCCGCGATATTGCTGAAAGACTTGGCAGGAATGTATCCACTGTGCATGAGTTTTGGCGGCAGTGGTCAACGGAAGGTACTGCCTCAAGAAGACCAGGTTCCAGGCTGCCACGTAATACTACTGAGAGGGAAGACTGTCGTATTCGGCGTATGGCTGTGGCTAATCGTACTGCGTCTGCAACTGCAATTCGAGCACCATTCTAGCTCATTGGAGGACGGAGTGGATATCTGTTGTGTCTTCTGATGAAAGCCGGTTCTGACTTGGTCGCATTGATAGCAGTTTTTTGGTTAGAAGGAGGCTAGGTGAACGCCTGCTAGTGACCGGTCTGCGGCCTAGACACACATGGCCTACTTCTGGAGTTATGGTTTGAGGAGCAATTTCGTATGACAGCAGGAGCACTCTCGTGGTTATCAAAAGTACCCTGACAGCAAATTTGTACGTCAGTCTAGTGACACAACCTGATGTGCTGGCATTCATGAACAGCATTCAAGGGGGTGTTTTCCAACAGGATAACGTTCGCCCTCATACCTCTGTTGTAACCCAACATGCTCTACAGAGTGTCGACATGTTGCCTTGGCCTGCTAGATCACCAGATCTTTCTCCAATCGAGCTCGCATGGGACATCATTGGACGACAACTCCAGCGTCATCCACAACCAGCATTAAACGTCCCTGCATTGACCGCCCAAGGGCAACAGGCATGGAACTCCATCCCACAAACTGATATCCGACACCTGTACGACACAATGTATGCACGTTTGCATGCTTGCATTCAAAATTCTAGCGGTGATACCGGTTACTAATGTACCAACATTTCACATTTGAAATGGCTCTTCTCGCCAATGGCTCTACCTGAGATCTTGAAACTTTAATCAATTAAATATGTTACCTAGACAAATGTGTTCCTAAAATTTCATTACTGTACAATAATTTTTTCTTGGTGTTGGGATTTTTTTTTCCATCAGTGTATTTGATCTAAACTATCAACAGATTATCAAACTTCTTATTTGTTTTTCTTTTCTTTTGTCATTTCTTATCTTTTATTTTCAGAACGATATGAAATATGATTCCTTATCCTTTACAGAAATTTAAAGGAATGTTTCAAATTAAATTCAAATCCTGAAATTAGAATAACATCAAACGTTCATAAAATCATTAAAGCTTTTGCCTACTAATTTTTATTACTTTTATTTTTATTCTATATATTTTGAAGTAGCACATTTTGCTAAAGACTCACAGCTTATCATATACAAAATATATCTATTCTAAATGATTTCTTATAGGCAAATTTTAAATTGAAAATTAATGATATTGGAAAATTTTTCGTTCCTCCAACAACTTTTGCAAGAAAAATATCTCTCGTATCGGTCCTAGGGCTTTGAAGGTAGAAAATTGATATTATTGGTTACATACTTTTAAATACGTAGTGCGGAACAATACTTTCTTATTTTCTTTTCTTTACATGATAACACATTATTCAAAAGTTTTCGAAATACAGAAAAGTTCTAATAAAGTAATAATACTGATCAGATAATCACTAAATAATCATTGAACCATATACGTTGGATAGTAACTTTTTTTTCTGAACTTTCTTTACATTTTATTTAGAAACTGGAGCACAAGAATATAAAATTGAGTGTGGAATCATAATTTATAAAAAAAAAGTGTGGAGAAAGTGGAATGGGAAGTTACAAAATCCCATGATATTAATATGTCTTAATTAGGAATGTTTTTCAAATAATTGATGCTATAATTGGAAACACAATGAATTTATATAAAATGGGATGAGTTTTTAATTATAGTCAAGTATCTAAATTGTATTAAATTAAATTCTTATACAAAATTACCGATTTAAATTTTGCTGCCTGATTGTATGTGAAATAATAAAGCATCAAAACGGTAAGTTTTTTTTTTCGATTGCGAAATAATTGAAATGAATAAAGTATAGAATTTTAAAATAAACAACCATTAAAATACTAATAATTTCTAATTTTAAAATTTATTGCTTATTAAATATACAGGAAAATTGCTTTCGAAGGTCGTATGAAGATATTTTGATATTTGAATTTAATTTTAACCTGTTTTGAAACAATTCGAATTATTTGATTAATGAAACTATAGAGTCTAATTTATAGCACTCAAATATGTCTGATTACATTCTGGATAATTAATAACAGGGTTTATTAGACATATTGTAAATCCTCAATGCAAAACAACTTTTTCCTTTTCTAATAAAATGTGGATTTTATGCCTTTCGTTAGCTATGCCCTTTGGTATGTGGTTTCTTTTGTGATCGTACAAGTAGTTGTCTAATCTTTTATTATCATAACGGTTTTTATATTTTTAAGCACTAAGAATTCAACGTATTTTGTATTTCCATTTTATATATTGTTACAAATCTGTAATGCTGCTTCCCAGCATAGTTGGTTCTATCACTGGAATTATTTTTTTTAGTACTCTGTAATGATGTCGGATAACGCATTATTGATCCTAGATCCTGGCGATAAATTAGGTGACAAAATGGATAATGACTGAAACTTTGATAGTTTTGTCAATCCACCCATTAGGAGTTGAAAGAAGCTTGATTGGTCTAGAAGTTTCTAGACCCACCTCCTGGGAACTACAAAAGGACAACAGTTTTGAGCTGCCAGTATTAGTAATTAAAATCGACCATAAATAACGAGTCCTCCAGAGGATAGCGAAACGATGGCGAAGTAAAGCTAGTGCTGAACTGAGCTGTGTAACTTAAACGTTGTTATTACTTGGGGGCTACTGTTGTTGATGTTTGCTGCTGTGTGTTCATCTCGGCTGTAAGTAATTGTCTTCTATGTGCTGTAAATATTGTTTTATCTTTGTGGTATCTTCCTTCGTGCTGTAAATAAGCATCGTAATTGTTGCTCTTCTACTAAAGGATTAAACAATTTTATTAGCTATTTTTGATAACCATCGTATTCGTAACAATATAAGTTCTGGATATTAATAAATTAATAAAGAAGGCATTTGCTTTGATTTTCACGTTATTATTTGATAGAACGGAAAATAAATAAATTTAACTAAATTAATATTCTGCAAATTAGACCGGAAACAAATAGATCATAATAAAAAGAGAAATTATATAAATGGTTATAAAAAATTAACTTGAAATTGAGAACACTTGTATAGAAAAGACAAGAAATCCATTTGATGGCTGATAATTTAGAGTTAATAAAAATGAAATGCTACCCGGTAGAACAACGTATTTTCATTGTTGAAAATATATCATTAATAATGGAATTTTTGACAGCTGCAGATCGAAATATTGAGAATTAACACCCTATATCGCTTGATTTAACAGCATTATATTTCTTTCTTCTAACAAACCCACAAGTATGCATCAACAAAATTCACACACGTTTATGCAAAATGGTCACAGAGAATTTCGATTAAGGAATGCATATGTGCCACAAAGTTGTGAAGGACATATGTCTAAAGTGTTATTCCATACATATTCAGTATTCTTTATGATTTAATAAAACATGCAACAATTTAAAGAAAACGGTCGTAGGAGGCGATGTTGGCTCAGAATAGAGCCTGGGACCTTTGGGTTTGAAAGCCGGTAACATACCACTGGACAAACGTAAGCTCATCTCCCGTAGATGTTATCTGTCTTATTAAGATATCACCACATGGTGTTTTCTGTTTACTTCAAGTCTTGAATTAACACGTTGATATATCATGCAATGCTCGATTTTTACTTACATCAAACTGTCAGCTGACTATGTTAAAAACACTGGTTATTGACCACACTGGCGAAAGTTTTTTAATTGTTATTTCTTGAAGTTCACCCTTTACTCTTTCCAAAATAGTTCATATATTCTAGGAAAATGATGATTTGCCCTATTATGCAGATTAGCATATTTTTCAACTAAAATTTGTCTTTCACTTCAATTTTAGAAAAAAAAATTATATTTCATAAAAATCTCCCACTTTTAACATGACCTCACAAAAACTAATAGAGATATTCACATAAAAATTGCAGTATATGTTTTAAATAATATGGGCAATGAAATAAACCAAAAGTTTTATTATTGGTGAGATACTTTTTCATTTACCGATGTTTTTAGAAAAATTAAGTTGTGAATTTATGGAAACAATTCACTTATATGTATATTTTAGCACGTGAATTCTTTGCATCTCAACATTTTTCTTAGATTTTAGCTCATTTCATTCATTATTGCATTATATAACTAGCGTGCAAAGAAAAATAGGATTGCTTCATTACCATTTTGTGTAGAGTGTAAACCGTTTTGGTCAAATTTCATTAAAATTTAATACACTAATCATTAAATTTCATTAAAATTTTCCTATTTCTCACAATATATATTATATTTTCAAATAAGTTGGTTGTATTCATAGCATTTTGTATTATAATTGACAATATATCTAAAAACCATTGTATTAAATTGTTTTTTAAAAATCCATTTTTTTAAATTTCTCCTTCGAACGTAGTCAGATACCATAAATAAGGTTAACAAATACTTAACTGCAAGGTGGCAAATTTAAATCTTGGACTAACCTTTGAACACCTTTTATGATGAAATAAAATTAGAATTAAAATTCTGAATGCGAGTTCACATTCAACCAATTTAATTATTTATCTTAATTTAAATGCTTGAAAAATTGGTCGATTGAAAGAATTGATAATACAATTGAATATTTTGAAATTATCTTCCATTTCATTATTTTTTTATTTTTGCTATTTGAGTTTATCAATGTATAAATAAATGTAAAATTCATTCAAAGCAATGGGATTTATTTCACAATCGAACAATTGTGTTCGAATGTTCTCAAGAAATAATGAACTCAATTTAAAAAACAAGTGTTGTAAAATGTGAAGAGAAAAAATACACATTCAAAAGATAATTTTTCAAAATGGTATTTATTATTTTCCATTCACAACAACAATGCAATAAAGAAAATTCAAAACAAGATGTCAGATCCTTTTTTTTCATATTACAAACTACTTTCATTTTTCTAGAAATAATTTTTTTCATAAAAGAAGATTAAAACGTGATTTCGAAGGTTCTCCCTCTCCCTTTAAAAATAAATCTAATTGAATGCCTTATGTTAAGTTTTTTTCCAGCAAGTTTATAAGGTTTGAAAAAATGATATCGAGAGCCAGTTCACTTTGCAAGATCAACGTTATTTGCAATTAAATTGGTTTTGGGAAAAAGAGTATACATCTAGTGTGCAAAAGTTAGAAATAAATGAAAAAATACATTAAAATAAATAGTTGAATGTTTTCTTTATATCTAATATTCTGATAATTAGTAAATTGTATATAATATGTAGCTCATTAGTAATTAGAACGTAATCAGTGGAAAATTGAAAGAAACTAAATGTGTTTAGATCTTTGGAAAAATTGTTGGAAATTATTATATTTACTATGTTTACTAACCATTTCAATTAGTGTGGATTAAATAAAAATAGTTTTTGTTTAATAAGTCGCATATATTAAAAACAGTAACTTTTTTTGCTAGTTTGAATGAGTGAGTGAGTGAATGTAAGGTTTATTGGAGCAAAATCCATTTTTGATTATAATGCGCCAAACATATGGTGTAGTTCAAATAAAGGGTACAATGCATAACTACATACTAGTTTGTGTATATATATATATATATATATGCACTGAAGTGACAAAAGTCATGGGATGACTGTTAATATCGTGTCGGTCCTCCTTTTGCACGGCGAAGTGCAACAACTCGACGTGTCATGGAGTCCACAAGTCGTTGGAAGTCCTCTGCAGGAATATTGAGCCATGCTGTCTGTATAGACGTCCATAATTGTGAAAGTGTGGATGGTGCAGGAGTTTGGGCACGAACGGACCTTTCGACAATGTCCCATAAATGCTCTATGGGATTCATATCGGACGATCTAGGTGGCCAGATCATGCGCTGTAATTGTCCGAAATGTTCTTCAAACCAATCGCGAACAGTTCTGGCCCGGTGACATGGCGCATTGCCATCCATAAAAATCCCATCGTTGTGTGGGTACGTGAAGTCCATGAATGGCTGCAAGTGATCTGCAAGCAGCTGAACATAACCATTTCCAGTCAATGATCGGTTCAAATCCACCAGAGGACAGAGTCCATGCCATGTAAAAACAGCCCATACCATTATGCAGCCACCACCTGCTTGAACAGTGCCTTGCTGACAGTTTGGGTCCATGGCTTCGTGTGGTCTGCGCCACACTCGAACTCTACAATTAGCTCTTAACAATTGAAATCGTGACTCATCTGACCACGCCACGGTTTTCCACTGGTCTAGGGACCAGTCAATATGCTCAAGAGCCCAGGAGAGTCGCTGCAGGCGATGTCGTGCTGTCAGTAAAGGCACTCGAATCGTCATAGCCCAAGGAAGACAAATTTCGCCGCACAGTCCTATCAGACACGTCCCTCGTACGTCCCACATTGATTCCTGCAGTTTTTTGACGAAGTGTTGCGTGTCTATTAACATTGACCATTCTACACAGACGTCGGCGATCTCGGTCGTTAAGTGCAGGTGGTCGCCCACTGCGCTGTCCATGATGGGATGGGATGCCTGAAATTTCATACTCCCGGCACGCTCTTGATACTGTGGATCTCGGAATGTTGAATTCACTAACGATATCCGCAATGGAATGACCCATGCGTCTTGCTCCAACTAACATTCCACGTTCAAAGTCTGTTAATTCTCGTCTTGCCGCCATAAATCACGAAAAACCTGTTCACATGAATAACTTGAACACAAATGAAAGCTCTGATAAACGAACTGCGCATTTATACTTTTTCACTGCGATACTATTGCCATCTGTATATTTGCATATTGCTATCCCATGACTATTGTCACTTCAGTGTATATATATATATATATATATATATATATATATATATATAGTGTATACAACTATACTAAAATACATACTAATTTGAGAATTTTTTTTAAAACATAATTCTGTTATTCATTTAGTATATTATTTCATAGACTATTTTTTTTCAAAAATTTTAATAAATTTATAAAGAGTATTTTTTTATGAGTGTAAGTGCATTGCAGTTTTTGGTAAAATCATAATAATTACCTTTTATTACTGGTCCCGAGGCATTGCTGCCACAGAAGAAATAATTTTAGAATTATCATTCAAAATTTGAAATTGATATCTTGTTTAAATATGAATGATAGAAGGAATTATATTTATTTTCTTGTCGATAATTAATACATTCAATGAAATTAAATTATTATCTAAAGGATAAATATAAATAATATTTATTCTATATTCTTGGCCTTATTATTCAAGTATACTTTTGAATAGGTGGGTGTTTTGTTTTGTTGTTAAAATCAACGAGTTTCCAAAAAAATATTATGAATTGCTATCAGAAGAACAGTACTGCCACGCATAATAAGGCACACAAATATATGTATTATATAACGAAAAAATAATATTTTTAATAAATGCTTCTTTTTTAAGTAATATATTTTATACGACTTTCTTAACTTAAGGCTTCTTATACAAGTAAATTGCAACAAGAAATATAATTATCTGTTCGTAAAAAAAGCTTGTTTTGCAATAAAGTTTGATAGAAATAAATAAGCAAAAATACATTGATTTGGAGTTATTTTTAGAAAACGGAGAATTGAAGACAAAACATCTTTTCATCGAAGGTTTCTTGAAGTGCTTCAAGACGTCATTACTTCCTCAGCTGCGGATTTTTTCTTTATGTTTGGAAATGATTTTGAAAGCAAGCTTTTGAGAGGTACTTCATGTGTTTATTTCAAAATAATTCGTACGTCATGATGGTGAATGTTTTACTTTTATTTATCAATCAATGAAGAAAGAAAGACTTAAGCTCTACAGAAATCAGCGGATTAAAAGCACTTCAACATTCTTCAAGGAATATGAAGAATCTTAAATCAGTTTACTCCACATATTTGTATCAATAAACCTTTAATTTCTTTCAATTTGTACTTTGTA
>JAPMOQ010057540.1:620095-633581 GCA_026543055.1 Argiope trifasciata | reverse complement strand
AATTAAAATGTTGTTTTAGTGGGTTTTTACTTTTATAGCTAAGCATACTATTATTTTTCAAATAGCTGTGAATATTTTATTTGGGAATTATAGTTCTAGAAAATTAAACTTACTTCGTAATATTTATTCGGGAAACAATTTTTTTTAATTATATCTTTGTATTAATTCATAAATATTGTTCAACATAAAATAAAATATCTATATCAGTTTGTATTAAAGCGATTCATATCTCGAAGGATTGCTACTAATTCAAAGCTTCATTCTTTAAAAAAAAACAATTTAGAGTTAATTAATTTTTGAAACTGAAATAGAATAAAAACTTACTGTTTTTAAACACTTAATCCTCATTCAAAAATACCCTTTTTATCCATTGACTCGCAATTCAATTATGATAAAAAATGAAAGAATTCTCTATTCAACTCAACATTAAGGATTAATTTATAAGTGATCTGTACCTACCATATTTTTTTTTCCTTTAACCAGAGGGATTATGGTTTAATTTTTTGTCAAACAATCGTAGAAAAGAAATTTTTCAGTAATATAAAATGCGATTTTATTCTTTCAAATAAGGATTTCTTGAAACAAAATACACTTTGAAAGTTTCAAGAAACTGAAAAGAAGTGATACTGTAAAGGAATGCTACTGTGAAAAGGAATGCTACATTAAAGAGATCGACTGAAGTCTTTAAATTTTTGTTAGACAAAATTTCAAATATTTTAAATGTCCTTTCAAATTTTGATCTCTCTCTCTCTCTCTCTCTCTGTATATATATATATATATATATATATATATATATACACTGAAGTGACAAAAGTCATGGGATGACTGTTAATATCGTGTTGGTCCTCCTTTTGCCCGGCGAAGTGCAACAACTCGACATGTCATGGAGTCCACAAGTCGTTGGAAGTCCTCTGCAGGAATATTGAGCCATGCTGTCTGTATAGACGTATATAATTGTGAAAGTGTGGATGGTGCAGGAGTTTGGGAACGAACGGACCTTTCGATGATGTCCCATAAATGCTCTATGGGATTCACATCGGGCGATCTAGGTGGCCAGATCATGCGCTGGAATTGTCCGGAATGTTCTTCAAACCAATCGCGAACAGTTCTGGCCCGGTGACATGGCGCATTGTTATCCATAAAAATCCCATCGTTGTGTGGGTACGTGAAGTCCATGAATGGCTGCAAGTGATCTGCAAGCCGCTGAACATAGCCATTTCCAGTCAAAGATCGGTTCAGTTGCACCAGAGGACCGAGTGCATGCCATGTAAAAACAGCCCACACCATTATGCAGCCACCACCAGCTTGAACAGTGCCTTGCTGACAGTTTGGGTCCATGACTTCGTGGGGTCTGCGCCACACTCGAACTCTACCATCAGCTCGTAACAACTGAAATCGTGACTCATCTGACCACGCCACGGTTTTCCACTGATCTAGGGACCAGTCGATATGCTCACGAGCCCAGGAGAGTCGCTGCAGGCGATGTCGTGCTGTCAGTAAAGGCACTCGAGTCGGTCTTCTGCTGTCATAGCCTAAGGAAGACAAATTTCGCCGCACAGTCCTATCGGACACGTCCCTCGTACGTCCCACATTGATTCCTGCAGTTATTTGACGAAGTGTTGCGTGTCTATTAACATTGACCATTCTACACAGACGTCGGCGGTCTCGGTCGTTAAGTGCAGGTGGTCGCCCACTGCGCTGTCCATGATGGGATGTGATGCCTGAAATTTCATACTCTCAGCACACTCTTGATACTGTGGATCTCAGAATGTTGAATTCACTAATTGTACCCACAATGGAATGACCCATGCGTCTAGCTCCAACTAACATTCCACGTTCAAAGTCTGTTAATTCTCGTCGTGCCGCCATAAATCATAAAAACCTGTTCACATGAATAACTTGAACACAAATGTAAGCTCTGGAAAACGAACTGCGCATTTATACTTTTTCGCTGCGATACTACTGTCATCTGTATATTTGCATATTGCTATCCCATGACTTTTGTCACTTCAGTGTATATGCATACATACATATATATACATAGAGAGAGAGAGAGCAAAGTTTCTTCTTTTCGGTCGCAAATATTTAAAAAAATTACTATTTAAAATCTTCAAAATTTACACATACACACTCTTATAGACACATGCATACACATACATAGTGTTTGTTTATTTATACCCTCATGTCCACACACACATACATATATGAACAGACATACACACATATAGGAAGATAGATATAGATATATAGAGATACCCTTGATAAATTTTCAAAAATTAAAAATATGAAAATATGCAAGCTAATAATTTAAATACGTCATCAAATAAATTCAGAAAATTTAAAACTAAGTGAGTTGAAAATAATTCATGAGCAACCCCTTGAGGCTCAAAAAGAACATTTCAGGCATTTTATGGGAAACAATCTTTAAAACTAATGAAATATAGGAAATGGAGAGCAGGTTTATTCCATTACACTAATAAGAATTAAATTATCTTCCTTTAATCATTTTTGAATTATTTTCCCAGAATTCGGGGAAATTTTATTGACCTTTTCCCGCACTCGTCCTTATTTCTCCTTTTTGATGATATCAAATAAAATCCATTCAACGGGAAATCCACTCCTTATTTTTAGAACGCCGCAGAATTTCTAAGAAATTCGATTTAGATATAAGAGGCACCTCTAAATCGTTTTCAGAAAGTGATTTTTCAATACTCGTAAACACCTTTTCCTCGAAGTATTTACTTAAAACTAAAGAAATTCAAATGGCTTTTAACGATAAATTGAAATAAATAATTCATATCTGTTTTTTGAAAAAGTATTAAAGAACATCTGGAGACGATTGCAATATAATGCCGCGAATAAAGCATTTAAATGGGATTCAACGATACGCGATTTATTCACGGTATTTAGGTTTAAAAGGGGTTCTTAGCCATAAAAGTATGTTAATTTGTTTTGACAATCTTTTTGATGGGATCTGAAATCTTATTTATAAGGAGAAATCCGTAAACAGTTCAAGATTGTTTTCCAGTTGATTTTAATAAAACGCAGAGATCACACGCTGCTTGATTTAATTATGTTAAAAAATAAAATAGAAAAAAACTAATAAACGTGGGAAATAATTATTCTCTTTATCATGTATAGTTTATATATTGGCTTTTTGTATGAAATCTCTGAGGAAGCTATTTGTTAAGTATGAACTAGTTTACACATTCTAATAAAGTCAATAAATAAAATGTGATAAATAAAATAGATTAAACTTTTATTACAATAGTCTATGCTTAATAAAATATAGTAAAAACACAACATATTAATATAAAATGAAAAATAATCGTAATAATAATATTTGAGAGAAAAGTTTTAGAATTTCTCGCAGATTTCTGAAATATTATTTTTCCTTTATTATCATCAATAACATTGTAGTTTTATTACATTCAGCACATAAAAAAAGATTATAATGCTCATGAATTCATATCACTGACTCTTTGACCAGCCAGAACGCACACGGATTAATATTACTGAATAACCGAACCGCCCATCAATGGCTTCCTGGCTTAGGGGTAGCTCGTTTTCCCTGTGATCCTGGTTCAGGTATAGCTGTTCTTCCCTTGTGGTAAATCTGTGAGATGATTGAATGAACTTTCTGTACAAAAGGAGTGATTGTGTGTGTGCGTTTCATTTTCATTTGAGGTAGAAACCAGATTTCTGTCTTCGTGTGCTTAAGAACCTTTACCCTCAAAAACTACAGCATTTAATTTCTGTGTTAACACGTCACGTCATTATCATCATCGGACCATCCTCAAAACAGCACTAGCGGGACTGTGGTTGAGTCCTAAGAGTAAGCACCGGTCACGGCACAGCCCTTCCCTAAGGAAGTAGGTCCTGTCATCGAGAGAAGAAGCCAGACACACACCTTTTCTTGTACCCTCGAGGGTGGCGAGATCCAATCACCTTGCCTGAAGCTTCTTATCCTCATTGGATGCACCCCCTCAGATAAGATTATTATGCACAGTATATATCTCCACAAATTACTTAAAGAGATATTTATCTAATAAATAATTTGAGCTTTGAATATTATAATTAATCCTAACTAAACATAGTTAATATATTTAATTAACGATTTTATAGTTACTAAAAAACATTTGTTGAAGTTAACATTTTTTTCATTTATTATACTAAGTATCCACTCAAATCTTTGTCCAATGTCTTATTCCTAAGCCTTTAGAGATACGTATATATTTTCAAATGGTAAAATATTTCAGAAGAAATATGTTTTTGTATTTTTATTCAATAAATGAAGGGGGGAGGGGGGGAGAAAACAAAATTAATATACAGTCCCCTTTCCGTTCAAATGGGGTTTTTTTTTAGTTTTAGTTTTAGTTCAATTACATCAACATGCTTCTTTAAAGCAACACTAGGGCTATTTTAGGACGGCCCTCGCAATTTTGAACTTCGGTTAGATGACGAGAACGACTCCTGATGTAGCACTCCCCCTCTCCAAACTTCCACACCACAAGAGCGTCATGACGTTTAGTCCCGACGCATTTAACGTGCACCAGACACGCTTACACGCGATTCTTCGGTGAAATCTTGCCTCTAACACTAAACCCACCGATTCCGAAGCCGAGACCTTACCACCAGACCACCATGGCCTGGCATCATCGTAAGTGTAATTGTGTCGTCCTTAAAGTAATTGTATCAGCCTCAAGAATCAAGCATGACTAAATCCAGGTTGACGAATTTTCACTGTCTCCTTTTTTTATTAATAGCTACTTAAATCCGAAATAATTAAAAAGTTTGCAAAAAAAATTGTTTAGAAATTCAAAATTATTTTTTAAATATAAAATTACATCGATTATAACAGTTAATTGTTAATAAATAGTCAATAGTTAATGTTAAGAAATATTATTAAAATTATCATATTGTGTATCGATTCTTCATCTGAGTTGTGGGCCATAGTGACCTGTGGTCAGTTCTCGGCTTCGTAACTGGAAGTTTTCAGGTTCAAGACCCGATTCCATAGAGTAAAAGTATAAGTACAAGCGGGTCAGGTGCACGTTAAATCTTTCTAGGCCAAACATTCTCCCACTGGTGTGGTGTGAAAGTTTGGAGAGAGCTGCTAACTCAGGTGTTGTTCTCGTCATCTAACCGCAGATTAAAATTATGAGGTCCATCCCAAATAAGCCCTAGTGTTGCTTTCAAATGGGACGTTAATTAACTAAAAACAAATATTTAAATTGTTATGTATGCAGGATTTTGAAATTCTCTTGAAAAACTAAATTCAATAATCTAAAAACATATTAAAACATACTATTCATTAAATTTCTGTAAAAGAAGTTTCCTTACTATATTTCAGACAAATTCCAGTAGCTTATGGAGCTCTAAAAGCCATAACCAGAGGCGTGACTAAATTTAAAATGCGACATGATTCTTCTACGAAATTGGTCAAAGTCCATTAAAATTCTTACCGTGTAGTGTAAGTTCAATAGTTTGTTCTACTCGGTTGAATTTATTTTTAATTTCGTAATCTGAATTTAAAAGTAGTTTGGAATAAGGAAAAAGTTTCATTCTAACCACAAATTATTTTCCTACTGCATTCATATTTATAAACACCAGCGGGTGACCGAGCTCCGCTCAGAGAAAACAGGTATCGAAGCTAACTCGAAGATTTAAATTTTCAATTGTGATTTATCAAAACAATACATGCCATAAGAAAATTTGTGAAACCATTGGTGAAAAGATAACCGGTTAAAGTGCACCATTGTAAACTATTCTAAACAAAGTTAGAATTTGGAAAAAATTCTGTACAAAGGTAAAGTAAAGGTAAAGATTGAAGTGTGTTGAAGTTCAATATTTTTGACAAATTTATTTAGAAAAACCAAACATATATACATACATAAGAAATATATTATAAACCTATAACAGCATAAACATAAAACTTTATTAGTTCGCCCTATTGGCTATAGATGGCAGCATGTTACCGCTTGAAAATTTAGGTAGCCATTATGGTGAACTAATAAAGTTTGAAAATATCCTATCTGTAACTCCAAATTGCTCGACCGTAGCGCTTCAAAACCGGCGCCAATCGATTCCTCGTGGCCAAAAACCCCAGACCCCCAAGTTTACCGGAGTTTATTAATTCTGGGACGATTTTCGACTTGGCAATCATTCCTCGTATTATAGTATTAGATAACTAGCTGGCACTCGGCAAGTTGCTGTCACAAAAGAAATAATTTTGGAAATATCGTTCGAAATTTAAAATAATTTCCTTATTTAATTAGGAATGATGGAAAGAATAATATTTATTTTCTTATCGGAATTGAATACATTCATTAAAATTGAGTGATATATAAAGGAGAAGCGTAATTAATATTAATTCTATTTTTTTAACTTTGTTATTCAAGACTTTAGGATTGGCTTTTTTTTTTTTTGCATTTTCAACAGAAGCAACTAAGTGCAAGTAATAAATATTCAAAGTTTTATAGCAATCGTATGAGCGGTACGGCAACGCATAAGAAACATACAGACAAACATTCATTTTTATTTATATAAATATAGTTTTGAAAACTTCGTAATTCTTCTGGCCTATACATAAATGTCCTTTTAATGGACAATTTTGGACATTTTAATTTTTTTCTCAACTTTTATGATAAACCAATACTTAATTAATCAGTTTAGTTTAATTATATTAATTTCTCCTATTAAAGCAACGCAATAGCTGTTTTGGGATGAACTTCTTAATTTCAAATGATTTAATTCATCAGATCAGCCTGATTTAATGAATCAGAGTTACACAACTATATGTTTGTACTTACTTTTGGCATTCCTCTAGCTATATTACAGTCAAACAGTTTTCGTAAGTTGCTAGAATAAGGGAGATTCATTATAAATTAAGATAACAAATAACTCTTTTGTCCCTTAAAATCAACTTTTTATTTGTTTTTTTAAACAAGAAAATGGAATATTTTCATTTATTGAATGCTAAATTCTGGCTTCTTTAAAAAGCGTTTTTCAAATTTTTTTTATGAGAAAACAAGAGTTTTGTTAATGTATCTCAAAGTCTTGTTAACACGTTGACTGCTAACAACGAGAAAACTCGTTCTTTTCTAGGACCCAAACATCTATGTTATTTGATGACACCTTCCCTACTGCATTTAAAAGATAGCAAAGAAGGGCCCATCTAATTAGATAGATGTTCCTGACATCAGGAGAGGGTAGTGGTATTGAACATGTTAAAAGGCTTTATATGGGGCCATGGTGGCCTGGTAGTTAGGTCTCGGCTAGCGACCGGAAGGGTTTCAGGTTTGAGACCTGATTTACGCTATAAACCTCCTTGCAAGGGGATCTGTTGTGCTTCAAATCCATCAAGCTAAGCGTCCTCTATCCGATGTGGAAAAGGGGTGCCAGCTGAGGTGTCGTCCTCGTCATCTGACTGTGGTTCAAAGTTACGAAGTTCACCCCCCATGATAGCACTAGTGTTGTTTTAAAACGAGATGTTAGTATAACTAAAATGCTTTTCATTACATATACATTAAAACAACAGGAAGGAATGCTGTTGTTACTTATGGAACTCTTACAAGCCCGCTGACAGATACTGTCAGCGATTTAAGCTGAAATGAGCATCTCTTGTTTTTTCAGCATCACCAACTAAGGTCAAGAAAGCGACTTAGATACTTCATGCTTCACATTCGCTTGCACAACTCCTTTTTACATGGGGGGAGAAAATTCGCACGACTCACATTTAGTTTAGTTTGGTTATATTAACGTCCTGTTGTAAAAAAACACTAGGGCTATTTTGGGACAGACCTCGTCATTTCGTCAGATGACGAGGACAATACTGGAACTGGCATCCTCCTCTCCACACCACACCAGCGAGAGGACGTTTGGCCTGACAGATTTAACGTGCAAAAGACCCCCTCACACGACGATTCTTCGGTGGTATCGAGTCTCAAACTTGAAAGCCTCTTGTTCCGAAGCCAAGACCTTAACACCATACTACTCACAGACAGAACACGGAAAAATAAGCATGCCCGAACCAGGGACAACCAAATCAAGGGGAAGATACTACCCCGATGCCAGAAATCAATGTTAATGCATCAATCAGACTATCTAATTGTAAGAAAATCACTCATAATTACAGTAATTAAAAAAATGGTTTGTATATTACTGTATGCGAATATATTTGAATGTATTTATCGCTTAAGGAATATTTATATAAGCATTCAAAGAAACGTAATTTAAGAAAAAAAAATTCAAAAGGAATAGAAACGAAATTCTACGTTTATTTATATTTGTACTAGTTTAAAATGCGACTTTTTTTTAAAGTTAAATTTAAGTATTGTGTCTTTGATCAGTTTTTATAATATGTTTTGAAACTGAGTTAATGTCTAAAATTTTTCAATACAAACTCTAGAAATTCAAATTTTAAACTCGTAATTTTTATTTTGAGAAATGACAAGAACGATATCTCAATCACAATTTTGATTCCTAAGATCTTTAAATATCAATGTTTAATTTTTTTAATAAAATAATTTAAATTACCGGAATTTTTATTTACCTGAAATAAAATTATTCAAAATTCTGATAATTTTAAAGATAAAAAAAATTGAATAATTTTAAAGATGTTCTCAAAGAAGAAAATGTTGAGAGATTTCATAAAAATCTCCAAAATATATAACCAAATACTATTACTATCAATTTAGAGTACTGTTAATACAAATTGACAGTAGATTTTTTTATAAATGCATTTTCTTTCTCTAACTTCCAACTAATCATCCTATTAAGCATGTTTACGTTTAGAGGAAATAAGTTGATCTCCAGGTATTTAAAACGTGTTTTATAAAAAACTTCTGTTTTTACATCTTTGCATTATGGTTTTTCAAAAAATTAAAGCAGTGCGAATTTCTGAGAAGGATTTGCACTAAGCCCAAGCGTGGGGTGTATAATACAATAAAACGTAGGCTCAAATGAAGGTAGATTTGGTATATTGTGCTTCAGGCACAATTGTTTTGTTTACAAAAATTCTATACCGATGTGATTCTAAAAGGATTTGTTTATAGAGCTTTAAGATCACAAATAACTTCATGAAATTCAAATTCGAATTCTAAATAAAACCTAGAGGAAGAAAACAAAATACTGAAAAAGAATTGGTCAAATCCTCGTTTCTTCGAATGTTGTTCTTGAATGAAAACACTAAAGCCTAACGCAGAAATTTAAATGGCTTTACGAATTTGTAGCTGATATTTTGATTCTTCGTACAGGTAATCCTTTCGGACAGAGTAGTAGAGTAATCCTTTTCAATGAAATTTTTTTCTCTAGTCTATGTGAATGGCGATTTCAGAAAATATATCACGAACTTTGTAAACAAATCACTCGATTTAAGCTGAGAAAATGAGAGATCATTTTATAAAATGCAATATGGTCGGTTTTAAAGTTGTTAGGAAATTTGGCATTTAATCACCTATTTATTTTGTGATCCTAAACTTTTATTCACTTGGAATAAACAACTTTTTATTAGGATTCAAACCATTAAAATAAAGAGATTTTAGAAAATGTTCTAAAAACTATATAGAATATTTTTTGAAATCGCTTATAGTTATTAACGTTCTACAATGTTTATGTATAGTTTACGTAGAGTTTCACATTTTTTCAATTTTGTTACATATAGAAATGGGTTTAGCTGTAAACTTTTCCACATGTAAGAGCTACTTTTTATATACCCATTTACTATTTTTCACTCAATATTAATCGCTAACATTAGTAAAGAATAAAAAAATTATACGAGACGGAAAACAAACTTTCTTTTTTCCCAATTTTCTTTGTAATTATTTGCTTTGTTAGTAACTTTTTTTTTCATTCTCAATATTATATTTGTTCTATTTATTTTGAAAATGAAAAATTTTGTTTACTATATTTAATGTGTCTAATGAAAATATTATAAAATGCCCATTAATAATTCCCTCGTTTATTTTTTCATTTATTTTACCATGCCTGTAATGATGGTTTAAAAAAAGATTTTTGCTTTCGAAAAGTCCGAAACCATTCTTTATATTTTATTACATCTAATATTTATGTATTTGTATGCAGCAGTAGTCTCTTTTTTCGATTCCTACTACTAGTTCACTCTCTCCCTATATTTATTTAGATATCATTATTTATAAATTTTTATATATTTATTTATATTTCCTATATTTATGTATATAAGATAATTTTCATATACTTATTTATATAATTTATTTATTTATGAATTTTCAATCGTTACATACTAAATACTTTTTATTCATCCACACAAGTTCAAATACATTTTCTAAACTTGTAGTGGATGACACTTGATGTTAATACAGTTTTTCAAATATAAATTCATTAATTTAATTAATCTTTAATACTTTAAATAGAATTTTAACAGTTTGTTATGAAGAATGAATTCAACTGGCAGTAACTCAATCGGTAAAATACAAGGATTTCAGTAATTTACACGTAAAGGTGAAGAATGCGACTTCAATTCTTACAAAAATCAATAATTTTTTAATAAATTAATTTATTTTATTTTTCTATGGCAGAAATTTTTTTCTCTTAGATAAGATATAGCAGGATATAAATTTAGGAATAAACGTCGTCAGTAACGAAGAGTGTAGATCGCCGGAAAAAAATTCTTTTACCACTTAATATTGTGATTATGACATATATATCTATGTACATATTTATATTAATTGTAATTATTTAATAAAAAGTAACTAAAATAAAAAATTTCTTTGTTGAACTAAGTGGGAATTGTCTTAAAATATTCCTTTTGTAATACTTGATAAACTTATTTAACTTTTATTAAATTACACTTATCATTACACAGAGTGTCTCAAAAAATTTGACTGTGGTTTTTATTCATTAAATACTGCTCATAGACGTTAAAAAATTGATTTTATATTACTTGTTTTCAGTAAATCTATGTGTTTATTCATTATTTTATGTAAATTACACATTGCTTCTCAAACGCTTTGTAGAATATTAATTAATCCAAACAAATTACACCCAAATAATTAATTTCAGATACACAATACTTCAATTATTATTTTTTAATGGAAGTACAATAAAATAATTATACAAGTATAGTTAAAATACAGATGATCATGTTAATGCACAATTTAATGCAATATGTACATTTAATGTACAATAAAGATTCAAGAAAAGTCAAGGCATTAAGAAGCTCTAGTATTCAGAATTTAATGCATTTCATCGCATTTCGCTCAGTTCCAATATAAATTCCCGATGAATAAAATAAAATTGTTACAGCGCTTATGGTAATTCCATTTCTATTTAATCATTCCTCGTATAGCTTATAATTTATTTACGGGAATATTTGACAAGCACCGTCCATTTACTTCTAATCACCTTTACTAATTGAGAGGGAATTAAATAAAATTAACTTCCATTCTGGAAGTTATAAAAGCAGATAATGCACTCTGGAAATTACATTATCTACCATCTTATTTGTCTCCATACAGAACTTTTAACGCTTTCCTATGTTGTTGTATTGCATTTTCTTTTATTTCGTTCATTTTTTTGAGGGAATGAATTACAATTCTGGTAAATTTAACGAATTAAAAAAAAATTGGTGGAGTGGGGGTAGGGTATTAATGGGAAAGTTAAGTGAAGAATTAATTTATATCATTCATTTAAAAAATTATATATTCAAATTCCTGTTGATTGGTAGAGTTATCAATAATTTTAAAACACTATGATAATTTTAAATTTAAGTATCACAAGTGAATTTTATATATGGTATCGATGCAGTTAATGGGAGAGTTGATCTCATATTCAATAAATAATATTCCAATCGATATCATATATAAATCTTTGCAAAGCAATAATTCTCAACCAACAACCAATCTGTTAAATTAATATTTGATCTTGAAACTACAGGTTCCCTTAAAATAGATTGAAGGTTTAAAAAAATATATAATAGAAAAGTGGCAAATTTTGCATTTTTCTTATTTCATTAAAAATTAATGTTTAAACAAAAACATTTCTTGGAGGGAATTCATGTGACAGGGCATATGTGTTTCTTCCCACAGTTTTTGGTTTTAGTTCAAAATGTTGCCGGTAGAAAATGTTGCCGCTTTAGACAAAGATCATGTAAATAAAGAAATAATTGAAAACCATATGACCGTTTTTCAGAAACTTTTAATAAATGAACATATGCTTCTATAATAAGCGGTGTCATCCCAACCCATTTTAATAAAGAAATAATTGAAAATCATAAGACCGTTTTTCTGAAACCTTTAATAAATGAACATTTCTTTATATAATAAGCAGTATTATCCAACAGTACCCATTTTCTCTTTTACATCGCTACTTTTCGCTTGAATTTTTTTGTACAATTGCTTTATTGTATTCGGTAGAGGAAACTTAGAGACTTGGAATTTGAACTGAAAGCTTCTTCTTATTGCATTTGTACATTCCTCAAATCTATGGAATTCCAAGAAATATATTTTTTTCCGATGTCCAGTCATATAATTTCTTTAACAATCGAAAAACGCCGGCGTCCTAGCAAAGGGGTAGCGTGTCTTCCTCGTAATCAGGGCGTCCCAGGTTCGAGTACCTGTTCGGGCATGATTACTATTCTGCGTTCAATCTGTGAGTAGGATGAATGTGCCTCCCTGTTAAAGAGGGTTGTGCAAGCGAATGTTAAGCATGAAGTTGCTAAGTTGTACGCTTGGAACTGCTGAAAAAACCAGGGGCGCTAATTTAGGCTTAAATCGCTGGCAGCTTTTTGTCAGTGGGATTGCAAAGCGCCATAAGTAACAACCCAATAGAAACAATATCCTCCCCCCCCCTATTCTGAAGCTGCTTGTTTTGATAATTTGCCTCCCGGAATTGTATAAGAGACTTATAGTGCCATATATCCACAACTTTATGAACTGAAATTAAAAACGGTGTTAAGAATAACGTCTTCCCTAGGGGCAACTCGAAATAAGGATGAGAAGCTTATGGCAGGGTGGTAGGGTTCTCATCAACCCGGAGAGTGCACAAGGAGGTTTGGGTCCGATTCTTCCCACTTATGGCGGAATGTACTTCCTGAGGGAAGGGTTGCACTGTGGCCGGTGACAGTTCTCAAGACTCAACCACAGTTCCAGCCAGTGTTGCTGCAGCTATTCAGTATCCATGTGCGTTTTGGCGGGTCGGAGAGTTAATGATGTGACTGTTCTTTTAAGTGAATTTGTTGCAAGAATTTTTTACCTTAACCGTCTTCCCGTGATGCATTTTTGAAAATTGTCAATTTGTTTCAAGACGTCCTGTTTATAAAAGTTAATGGACCCGCACTTCAAAGTTTCGCCCTATATGTAAAAGTTAAGGGATCCGAACTACGAAATTTTGTCCTGTATGTAAAAGTTAAAGGACTGGAACTTCGAAGTTTTGCCTTGTATATAAAAGTTAATGGATCTACGCTCCGAAATTTTGCCCTGTATATAATAGTTAAAGGACCCGAACTTCG
>JAPMOQ010057540.1:587717-609248 GCA_026543055.1 Argiope trifasciata | reverse complement strand
CACCCCACTCCAAATAGATCAGGAGATACTGACGAGAAGAACTTAATTCAATTCCTCCTTAGATCAACAAAGAAACGTTTGATTTTACTTACTTTTTATTAAATAATTATCAAAAAAATTATTAAATATCAAAAGATTGCTGATTTTCGCAAGAACTGAACTCGTGTTCTTCACTTTCAATCGAAATATAATCCAATTGAGATACTACCTTTTTTTTTCAATTTTCGTTACAAAGCACTAAAACTCTATTTAAAGTATTGAAAATGAATTAAATTTAATTAATGAATTAATATTTGAAAAAACTGGCATTAACATCAAGTGTCATCCACTACAAGTTTTTAAAAATGTATTAGAATTCGAGTGGATGAATAACAAGTATTTTATTAACGATTGAAAATTTGAACAAGATATTTAAATGTGCATAGAGAGAGTGTGAACTAATGATAGGAATCGAGAAAATGGGGTAAGACTTTCACTTAAAAACAAAACCATTGCTGAAAAATAATAAAATAATATTTTTTCATAAGCACAGGAGTCTTTTCTCTTTTGAAATAATTTTTAGGAAATTTTGCTGAATAACTTCTGCTTGTGAAATAATTGTTAGGAAATGTTGTGAAATAAATTTCTTTCTTGGAATAATTGTTAGGTAATATCATTCTGTATATTTGAACATTTAACACCACACCACACCACCGTTTCTAGAGCTCATGTGGCCCCTTTCCTGTTTTGTATAGATGTAGGTGGACTTTATTAACAAAAAAAAGTACACAACAATGAATTTAAAAGATACAGAAAAATGATTAAATACTTGAAAATACAACATAGAAAGTGATGATAAATGCCAGACTGAACTTCTTGAGTACAGGAAATTTGATGAATGAGCATAGTAATACACAATATGAAAGCACAAAAGAGTTAAAAATATTGAGAGGGGGATGAAAAACAAGTTATGGATAAAGTACGAGCTGTATTAAATGGTGTCCTAAGAGATATGTATATTTGAACAAAGCAATGGGGAGTTTCAAGTTTCAAAATAAAACTCATATGACTTAATCAGTCTCAAAAATCAAATACTCTTCTTCATATTACGTGCCAGTAACCTGAATAATAAATACATAGTAATAATGAAACATAAATACACTACACATTTCTAGTTGTTACTTTCTTAAAACATTACTTCAGCACTTCAATTTAATATAAATCCAAAAGAATTTATCAAATTTAACCTAGAAATTCCATAGCTCACTTAATTTCGACACTTTGCATAATTAAAAGTATATTCAGATATATACATGCATCTGATGCTATATATGTCAGTATCTGATTTAAATCCTCATACATTATTGTTAAGTGGTCACTAAGAATTGGGACAATAACTCAGATGTCGATTCTCACCAAATCAATATTCAGTTTTAAGATGCAAATTCCTTATATCCCAAATTAATAAAAAGAAAAGTTCACTATAAGTGAATTAAGTTATTTTTAACATAAAAAAATCAAAAAGCCCTATACCACCGGTAATAAACTGATTTATGAAATTTTAAGAAATAACACGAAGTGAAAATAATTTTGTTTGTAATTAACTTTTTGCCCAAAAAAACTCTGTTAAGAGATATAAAATTGAAAATCATCAATATTCATTAAATTATTCTGAATGAATTTTGTTTGATTTCAATATAAAACTTAATATGTTTTCGTAGAATTCTTTATTTTATAAATTTTTTCGTAATTGAATGGAATGCTATTTTATTTTCATAGAATGGACGATTATCCAAAAACTTTCGGCAAATCGACATAATGACTCGTCTAAAATAATTTAAGGAAAGGAAATTTTCTACAAATCAAAATCATTCCTTAATTAAGAAATTCAAAACATGTCTTCCTAAACGCCAAAGCAATGTGGTTAATGAATACGAAAGACTAAACCAAAGTAATTAAAATTATAACAAAATCAAATTTTGGGTTATTTTTCCTTCCAGCGCAATAGAAAACTTTTCCATTAATTAAATATTCAATTAATGAAGGAAATAATTATTATTTAGAAATTTTCTTAATAGGGTAAATTTTTACAATAAGAACGGAATTGAAGTATTTAAAATATTCCATTACATTCAATCTTCTTTCTTTGCAAATCTACTGTGGTAAGTATTTTTCTTATTATTCTAATTTGATTAAATACGCATTTACTTTTATCACTCATAAGTAAATACTTTTCAATCAAATTTCATCTTCGTTATAGAAAAAAATTTACTCGGTGTTGGAGGAATAAAAACTGTTTTGTTTCCCTCACATAAATTATTTATTTAATGCCATTTCAGCAAAACAAATTTTCACTCGGATTTGAAGTATTTAAAATCTTTATTGAAACTCAATTCATTCTTCTTTTTTTTTTTTTTGCATATCTAATGCGATAAATAATTTTATAATTATTTTGATTCGATTAAATACATATTTATTTTATCACTCATAAACAAATATTTTATCGTCAAATTCCATCATCATTATAAAAAATTACAAAGCAAAGGAATGTTTGTCGAAATTTCAAAAACATCTGTTATCGAATTTTAAATAACTATTTAAAAAACAAATTAAAGAAAAATGTTTTCTTTAATTTCTTCACAGCAATATTCTCCTATTAGCATAAATTACAGCTGCTCTATGAGTATTTTTATAACTGCCATTTGGTAATAATTTGTTTTTTCTTGTTGTTTAAAATTCGAGAGCAAATATTTTTTAAATTTCGATAAACGTAACTGTTTTTTGCTACAATTACATTTAACACTACATATTTATAATTCCTTGTTCTTTTAATATGTTCATAGAAATAGTTTCCTATCAACATAAATAGCAGCTACCCTATAAATATTTTTTTACTGACATTTTGCAACAATTTCTTTTTTTAATAGTTTTTCGCAATTCGAGAGCAGATATTTTTTAAATTTCGATAAACATTACTGTTTTTTGCTAGAATTACATTTAACATAACATATTTTATAAGTCCTTGTTTTTTAAATATTTTCATGGAAATATTTTCCTATCAACATAAACAGCAGCTACCCTATAAATATTTTTACTGACATTTTGTAATAATTTCTTTTTTAATAGTTTTTCGAAATTCAAGAGCAGATGTTTTTAAAATTTCGAAAAATATCACTTTGTTTTTACAGGAATTACATGTAAATAATCATTTATGTAATGAAAGCGAAATGAAATATTATCAAAATAATTTTTAGCACAATTGTTCAGATTTTTTTAATTTTAAAACTCTATAAAATCACTCAGTTAAAGTGTATATATAGATCTGAAAATAAAGGAATTGTATCTTGAATTCTTGAATTCTTTCCTTTAGGGTGAAAATATGGAAATATCTTGCTATGACAGTCATCATTAATGACTTCTCAATTTGTGTAAAAAATTTTGTAATTATTTTTAAAGTAGTATAGCTTTAAGGTTTCAATTTTAAAATTTTTTCTCGAATTAAAAAACGGAAAAACTATGCTAAAGCTGAAACCATGCTGAGGTGTTAGCAGAATATGATTTGTTAAATGCTAAAACCACCAAACAATATATTTATCTCTCTATTTACATTTACTCGTTATCTTATTCATTTGTATTAGCGCAGAAAGAAAGGGATAAACTTCCTGTGAACAGATTTTATTTGAATTTCGATAGAAACTTACAAATTTAGTAAAAAACAATATGCTGAATTTCATGTCTAACTCAAACAGTCTTTAAGTCATCGTGTTGAAAGAAAGATATAATTCCAAAAATTAGTTTTTTGAAATCAGAATGATCAGAAATATGGAGATTAGTCAAAATATAGAAATTAAATTTCTTTGATTGTAATAACATTTTCTTTTTATATATTTCGTATAAGAAAATTTAAAAATATGTGAAGTGAAGCTCAGTAAAAGGAATTAAACGAGCATAAAAATAATGGAATGAAAGTCTTTCTTGAACAAATACAATAATTCTTACATTATTTTAGTATTAAATAGAATCAAATATAAAATTTTATGATAGTGTTTTATAGGTTTATAAGCAGTTCTAAAATTAATTTTATAAGATTATCTCACTAAAATTCCATATTTATTTTTCTAATCTCTGATATTCTATATCCAATAATTATAAATATCGGGTGATAGGTATATTCTATATCCACATGTCTATTATATAATTTTATTTTTTAATAAAAAAAGGTAATCCATTAAAAATAAAATGGTAATAATAGTAATAAATAAGAAGGATGAACTAAAAAAATATACATGGCAAATGAAATATGCTTTGTCAACAAAAGACAGAGTATACAAATGATAATTAAGAGACATAAGTGGTTGTCCCTTCTCTATATAATCACCAAATTTATTAAGGCATTTATCACACCGTTGGATCAATTTGTTCAACCCTTCTCGGTAATAATCAGGTCCTAGCTAATGAGCCAGTTCTCGACACCTTTTTGAACATCAGCTTCTGATTTGAACTTTGTTTCGGATAAGTGTTTCTTCAATGCTGGGAAAAAGAATTATTTACTGGGTGCCAGATTGGGGTTGTATGAGGGGTGACTCCAGACCTTCCACTTAAACGTCCAACAATCTCTCAACTTGCTTCAAAAGAACGACACCATTTCGCCACCAGTTGTCTACTCATTGCTTCTCCCCGTATACTTCAACGATTTGTCTGTGAATGTCCTATGGGGACACTTTATTGGTCTATAGAAATCATATCACGGCTCTCACCTCTGTGCGAGACCACTTTTCTAGACGTCTTACTATTACTGTCGCTGTTTCAGGTCCTGTTAAGGCCTTATCACACGGTGAAATTTTGCCAGCACTTTTCCGTTTCTACCCTCCAAAACCGGTCAAGCAAGTTTCATAATCGACAACTTTTTCGAGCAAGCTCGAAAATGTTGTCTGAAATATTACCAGCAAACGAAATTCAACCAATCATGTCAATCTTTGAAGTGACATCACACAAATGACGTCACTTTCCTTGTCGTTTGCTGACGGAAAGTGCCGAAAATATTTTGCTGTGTGATAAGGCCTGCAAACATTATCTGCTCGAACGAAGAGTTTAGACCAGTGATTCTCAACCTGTGGGGCGCGCCCCCCTAGGGGGGCGTGAGCACGCTAATGGGGGGGCGCGAGCATATCCAAGAGAAAATGTTATTTAAAAAAATTGATTAAGTGACTCAAAGGAAAGAACACATATACAAAACAAAATACATTTCGACATATTTAATAATTAACTTATTAAATTAAAACAACTTACTAAATTAAAAACAAATTTAATAATTATTAGTGACTTCCTTGGGCCTGTCTTGAAGAGCAAAGTTTTTCGAAGGAGGGTTTAGTATTAGAAATAGACATTCTCAGCTCTTTTTCTATATTTAGCTGAGATCTATATTTTGCCTTCAAAGAAGCCACCACAGAAAATCTAGTTTCACAAAGGTAAGATGTTGAAAATGGTAGTAGAATGCGAAATGCCTCTGTTTTTGGTGCAGAAAACTCAACATCCTATCCTGCCCAAAATTCAAAGAGTGATTTATTACTAAATTGTCTTTTGGTTTCGCAGCTTGCCGTGAAGTCTATGAAGATTTCTTCCTCTTCAATTGAGAGACCTTCGGGAGTATTTTGAAATGGATCCCTCACCCTCTTGTAACTTGATATCAGTTTGTCGTCAGCAAGAAGGTACTTTTTAAAATTCTTTGCTAGCATTGCTAAATGATTTTCAATGGTTACAAAAATAACTTTTCATATTTTTCTTCAGCCTTGTAAGTTTTATTACAATCATTCAAATTTGCAAACATTGTTAAGTTTTCTTGCTTTAAATTTCTGCTCTATAATTCCAATTTCCTACAAAAAGCATTAACTTTATCATTCGCATCCAATGTATGTGTATTTGCTTCTTGCAGTTGAAGATTCAAGTTATTTAATTTCTCGAATATGTAGACCATGTAGCTCAATTTCATCACAAATAAACTATCTCGAAAATTCTCAGCTTCCGGTCTGTTTTCCTCTTCTAGTAAAACGGCGATTTCTTCTCTTAATTCATAAACACGTTGCAAAAATTTCCCTCGTGATAACCATCTTTCCTCGGAATAAAATAATAACGCTGAATGTACTGCACCCATGTCTTTACAAAGTGTGGAAAAGATTCTTGATTTCAGGGGTCTCATTTTTATATAATTTACTACGGTTACAATCGTAGTTAACATAATATTCAAACCAGAAATCATTTCTTTGGAAGACAAAGCCTCTCTGTGGATCATGCAATGTGTCGAGACGCACTGTGGCGATTTTTGTTTCACAAGTGCTTGAATACTTTGGAATCTTCCGGACATAGAACGAGCACCATCGGTGCATATTCCGATGCAATTTTTTCATTCTATGTTTGCCTCGTTCATAAAATTATTTAAGATAGCAAATAATGCGAGTGCTGTTGCTTTGAGTTCTATTGGTTTGCAGAAAAGTATTTCTTCTACTACTGACAAATCATTACAAAATCTAACATAGGCAATGAAATGAGCATCTTTATTACTATCTGTTGCCTCATCGAATCGTATTGCAAACAATTTGTCAAGTAACTTCAACAAAAGCTGACACTCTACATTTTCAGCTATATCAGCAATTCATCGGGCAGCAGCATTATTTGAAACAGGTATCGACTGCAATTGTTTTGCAAAATTATCTCCAAACATAATTTCCAATCTCCTTTGCAGCTGGCAAAATAAGCTCTTCACCAATATTGTGAGGCTTTTTACATCTGGCTATTTTATATGAAACTTTGTAAAAGGCAATTAAAGCTTTTTCATTCACAGACAAAGTTTTTTTAAACAATGATTTTTGCTTTTCATATGATTTTAATTTTAATTCGAAGAATTCTCTGGATTTCTTTACGAACTCACTATGAAGCGTTTCCAAAAGTCGTTTAAGTTTATTAGGTTTCATGCAGTCTGCCGCCAACATTTTTGAGCAAATGATACACAAGGGCCTTTCTTCTTCATTTACTTCAGTATAGGGAATCCAAAATTTAAGTATTCTTGAGGATATTTTCTTGATTTTATTTTCGGAACCAAGCTCGTCCGTGTACTTGTCGATGCTTGTCTATCCTCTAATGCTCGCTTACGCCCGCTTAAAAATTTATCCATGATTCTGCATAAGTCTGCTGCCGTGAATATTTAATACAGTGAATTACAATTACACCAAAATATATATAACATACACATTCAGAATAGATTCAATAGCAATAGAAGGATCGACTCGAATGTGATTGTCTGGAACTGAAATTGGTGTCATAGAACTTTCTCCTTCTTCTTTTGAGAAAACGTTTGTTCACATCTGCGCACGCTCCTAACTTAACTTTTAAGCTGACCAGATAAATTCCAGACAAATCGAAACTTCTCGTGAAACCGTGAGAATGCCCGACATGGCGGGACGCAAGAACAATGAAAAGGCATAGGATTCTTGTTTTTTCAATGCTGAGGATCGGTGTTGCAAAATGTCAATAAATTTCCGTATTTTTGGTTATTTGAAAAAGTTTAAAATTAAGGTTGTAGTGTAGGTTTAGCTTCAAAATACTCAAAATACATTAGCATTGCATACATTTTATTGTATGCGGTGGGGAGGGGGGGCGCGATGAAAATAATGATTGAAAATTGGGCCGTGAATACTAAAAGGTTGAGAAACACTGGTTTAGACAATTAGCACTATTTATCTTCACTCTGGATAACAATATTCTCATTAACAATTTTTACTTGCCAAATACTGCTGCTTATACATTGTATTTTCGATCACCCTTCGCATATGTATATAGACGGTAATCCAGATTCTAGGAGTATTTTAAAGGTTAGTCCATTTGCGCAGAAACAAATGAAATAAAATCAAATTTTTTCATTAAGTATCTAAAATTTACTAATAAACTTTACCCATGGATTTTTACAACTTCACATTTTTGCATAGCATTTTAGAACCTCTAACCAGGGCTTTTAATCTTTTGTATATTTTAATAATGATTTTAATGAGTAGAATTCTATAAAAAATTAGTATTCAGCACATCAGAGATTTTACTTGATACAACCAACGTATAGCTCTTTGTTTAAAATTCTAAATCTTGTCAAAAATTCTATAAATTTTCTTCAATAAAAGTAAAATTATGGAATAAGCGTTTCATAGACAATGAAGTATGAAAGGGGAATGTTTTATTTAATGTTTAATTTAATTCATTAAGTTTTATTCCTTAACTCACTTGACTTCACTTAATTAATCGTTCATTAAAATGTATTTCCAATTCACTTAATATATTACATTCAAGCAAAAAATATGAAAATTTAAATTTCAAAACATTGCCTCTTTAGTCTGCAATTTATTATTATTATTATTGAAAACGTATTCATAAATGTTACTTTATATTAAAATTTCGAAATAAGGCATATGTACTTCAGATACAAAAAGTAACAAAGTATATTGACTAAAGAAATCTCATTTCGTATCTAACATTTTCGAAATCCTGCAAAATCTTCATATGTTATGTAACAAGGTAAAATGAACTCGTCCAAAAGCGTTATGATTTATATTTGTAGACTTATTATGCTTCAAGACTCTGAAATATCGTTATTTTGATCTTTTTTCCATATTAGGAAATATTTATTTGCATAGATTTGTTAAGTGGAATGGTTGAAAAATCTTTTCAAAAGGTATTAAAGAAGTCTTTATTTTTAGTTGTTTTTGTTGCATCTAAGCAAACACAGTTACTTTATTGTGAAGATGGAATGAATATTGTATAACGAAATTTCTTTCAAAGAAACGTTGCATAATAGTTTTATTTTTTACATTGTATTTATTCCAAGGAAATAGGAATTTTGTAACTCCATTCAAAAATTTGATACCATGTTTTTCAAACAAGATTTCCATTTGAACTCATTCTAAGTTATATAAGAAATTTTTCTTTATAAGTGTGTTTTCAACTAATCTAAATGCAAAGTGAAGTTCGGCTTTTTTTTTAAAGTATATCTGCAATTTTTAAACCAAACATTTTTTAGGTTTATTAACTTTAATTGAAAATTTTAAAAATCAAAATACCTATCTACCTTCTATTTAAGCTGAAAGATGGACCTCTGTGGCCTGGTGGTAAGGTCTCAGCTTTGGTGGTCCTCCCATTCGTGTGGTGTGTTCTAGAGAGAGGAGTGCCAGCTCAGGTGTCGTCCTCCTCATCTGACTCAAAATTACGAGGTCCTTTCCAAAATAGCCCTAGTGTTGCTTTACAACGGGACTTTAAAATAACTAAACTTAATAATAATATGCTGTTTGTTCATCTACTCAATTTCAAGTATTTTTTTTAACTTGTAGTGGATGACAATGGATGTTAATACAGTTTTTTCAAATATTAATTCATCAATTAAATTAAATTAATTTTTAATACTTAAAATAGAGTTTTAGCAGTTTGAAATTGACATTGGTATTGAAATCAACAGGTTGTAGCTCAATCGGTAAATGATTTCAGTATTTTTCAAGTGAAGGTGAAGAATTCGAGTCCAATTTTTGCAAAAATTAATAATTTATTCATTCTTAATAATTATTTTTCAAAATTATTTAATAAAAAGTAACTAAAATAAAAAAAAAATCTTTATTGACTTAAGTAGTAATTGAACTTTTTTTAAATTCTATTACTTGTTTTAGGTTTAAAAAATTTAAGTTTAAATTTATAAAATCAAATATCCTTACACATTTTATTGGAACTGAAAGAGGCCTTAAAGTGTCATCCTCGGGTATCCAGTTTTATAAGATTTTATTTAAATAAACGAGTTTAAATTTTACAAAGAAGTAATTTTTCATGTCATTTGTGGTTGGCCTCCTGGTCGCTTTGTTTCTGAAATTCAGTTTAGTTATATCAACGTCCCATTTTTAAAAGTAAAACTAAGTCTATTTTGTGACAGGCCTCATAATTTCGAATCATGGGCAGATGCCGAAGATTATACTTGAAATGTCACCCAACTCCAAACTTCTGCACCACACTAACAGGAGGCTACATGGCCCCGACTGATTTATTGTGCACCTGACCCTATTACACGACGGTTTTGCAATTAAATAAGATTTCGAACCTGAAGCCCCCAGGCTCAGAAGACGAGACCTTACCACCAAGTCACCGCAAGCCCATAGATTAAGAGGAAAGCCCATATTTAGAGCATTCCTGTCTATTTAGTCCTAGCTTAGAATTACAACCCAAATGAATCTTCAAATCCGAAGTTGATCACTCATATACAAGTACGGGGATTGGAGTGTTAATAGTAGCAACACTACTGTAAAAATGCCACGCAACCAAACCAAGAATGTCACATATACCACACGATAGCAACATATCAATCTTGATTCTCAGCAAAAACACTCGTCCTTCCTACGTCACGCGCATGCGGAGTGACGCGAAGAAATGATCCTTGTATTAGTCTTATTCTTGTGTTCTAAAGTATGTGTTGTCCGAATGTTTCCAAAATAAGAACAGCCAAGTTGATTAAAAATTGTGTGACAGCGACAGAGGTTGTGCAATAGTATCATTACACTGGATGAGATTTGGGCTAGATCGTACCAAGCGAAATTGAAACACCAATCAAACGAATGATGTCAATACGGGTCACCAAGACGTTCAAAATTTCTTCAGAACCCCAGCAATGTGAAAGGTATGCTGATTCTCGTGTACGACTTTCATGGAGTTATCTTAAAGCAGCTGACCGTTTAGACATTCTTGATACAGTAGACCGATCTATCAACAGAGCAGGCGCTGATACAGGTGTTCTGCGACTTACACATCGTTGGGAACGAGTTGTACACAATGTTGGCAGCTATATTGAAGGACAGTAAAACGTGGCGACATGAATCGGTTTTGTATTCCATGTAAATAAATAGTTGCCGCTATTAAAGTTCCAACTCTCGTAAATAATTTTTAGATTTTTTTTTCATAATATATATGGTATTTTAATGCAATAAAAATATCCTGTACACGAGTTTCTAAAGATGTGTTTGTTTAGTTTAGTTATATATTAACGTCCCGTTGTAATGCAATATTGGGACTATTTTGGGACGCACCTCGTAATTTTGAATCGCTGTCAGATGACGAGAACGACACCTGAGTGGCATCCCTCTCCACGCCACACTACAGCAGCGGAAGGCCTGACGGATTTAATGTGCAAAAAAAACCGTACACAGCGGTTCTTCGGTTTAATCTTGTTTCGAACCTGAACCCCATCGTTTCCGAAGCCAGCACCTTACCACCAGGCCACCACAGTCTTCTAAAGAGGTGAAAGCATTCCAAAGGATCGCTCAGCCTTCAATTATAGTGCAATCATAAAGGCAGGAACATCATTTGAATGTAAATCCTTTAAGCTCAATTTACTTCTTGGCACCGCTAATTGGTATAAGCACTGATTCTGTCTGGATTTGAAAGTTCTTCACTCATATATTCGACGGGGCAAATATTTCACATTTTAATAAGCAGAACCATTAGACTGCATCCTATTCAAACTTCGCATTCTTTATATATACCATTAAGAATTTGCATTCATGAATGGCCTTCAAATTTCTCGCAAGGGCGTTATATGCCATCTTTCGAAACTGGAATGAAATATTTATCCTATACAATGCAGAATGCAGTACTCGTCGGTCGCGCTCGTTTACAATAAGCATTGGTATTTATGAGTGACCTTCCCATTGTCTCAAGGGCGTTATATGCCGTCTTTTGAATCGGAATGAATTCTTTCTCTCCTAGCAATAGAGAGCGCAATACTCATTAGTCGCGATCGCTTAAAATAGGCATTTTGAAAGGACAGGCATCTTATTAGCCTGTTTTCCTAAAATTTCATCAGCCATCAATTCCGTCTAGGTTGGATTTCTCTGTTTAAGCAATTATCTTAAATCAATTTTCCAGAAATTATGTGCTCAAACTTAAATGGGATTATTTTCCCCTCTGGTATTTGAATATTGATTGCTGTCTTGATGACTTAGTGTGTTTTGTCTATCTTCTTTTAATTAACGATTTTACTTAATTTCGCATATTTTATATATGTAAGAATGGAATTTCTTAGTATTTTTTTCATCCACTTCCTCATATATTATAGTTTAAATTTTGTGGAGTAATTCATTCTTGATGAAAATAAAATATTTGAATAATTTTAGAGATCTTAATAATCAATTAATATTTTTACTTAGCTAAAAACTTATTCACAGAGAGGACATCATCTATAATTAATTTGAGAAATATCAACTTTTAGGTTTCTTGACTAATAATCGAGTTCTGAAATACATTACAGACTATAAATTCCAAATAATAAAAATAAAAACAAAGTTTTAAACACCGTCTTACTAGTGAGCTAAAAATCAGGAAATAATATTTGCTATTAAATATCAAGTTAAATTTTTAAAGAAATGTGGCATTATATGATCATAAAAAATAAATTCTTAGATACTAATAGGAAAAATATTTCATAAATATAATAAAAATTCTAAATTATTTATTATTTTATAATTTCACAGTTTCATGGTCTTGTCTTGACAACCATTAAAAAAATGTTAATCATAAAATTGTTTAACTATTATTAACCTGTTAACTGTTTATGGCGAAATATTTCAAAGTAAAACAAAAGAAATATAAGGCTA
Organism: Argiope trifasciata; assembly: GCA_026543055.1. Lineage (NCBI taxonomy): Eukaryota > Metazoa > Arthropoda > Arachnida > Araneae > Araneidae > Argiope > Argiope trifasciata. The sequence goes on along the minus strand of JAPMOQ010057540.1, from coordinate 596,607 downwards.
ATTACCTTGAGGAAAAATTTATATAGTTTTTAATTTTTATACATAAATAATGTTAAAATGGCCTGTAAAAATTAAAAACAGTTTATATATTTTTGAAAATTATTATTTAATTCATGGAATATTATAATTTTAAAAAATATTATATTAACACTATTTTATCATTCGACATGAAAATTAATGATTTTTGCCTAAATAAGTGTTATCAAATTTTTAATTTTATCGTGAATCAAAAATTATTATTTTATTAAATGAAAAATGTTAATGGCAATAGATAATACGTTTTCTGTTTATCTCCAATATTTCAAGCTTCCACAATTATATACGTTTAAAATGAAAATAAGTTCTTGAACTCTACACTAAAAGACTCTATTCTTTGAAAAATTAGAGAAATCTACCATCAGATCCCTTAAATTACTTTTCTGTAAGTTAATTACTTATTTGGAAATTCAAAATTCTCAAAAAACTGTGGTATTCGCTTAAAAAGCTAATAAAAATATTATATTAAACACTATTTTATCATTCGACGTGAAAATGAATGCTTTTATCCTAAATAATTGTTACCAAATTTTTCATTTTATCGTGAATCAAAAATTGTTATTTTATTAAATGAAAAATATTAATGGCAATAGATGACTTAATACAGTTTGTACTTATCTCTAATATTTCATACTTCTACAATTATATACGTTTAAAATGAAAATAAGTTCTTGAACTCTACACCAAAAGACTCTACTCTTTGAAATATCTGGGAAATCTACCATCAGATCCCTTAAATTACTTATCTATTAATTAATTACTTATTTGGAAATTCTAAATTCTCAATAAACTGTGGTATTCGCTTAACAAATATTAATTTCGTGATTTTGTCTCTACTCTTAATATAGATTTTAATATTGAAATAAACCCCATGTATAACAAATTCAACTATTTAAAAATAACATGAAAGGAAGTTGGTAACAATTTAAAAATCGATCCATTCATATCATCTTTTTAAGAGTTACATTTCATAAAATGTCTTCGGTTAGTGTGAATTCCAAAACATAGTACTTAATTTCAGTTTCGATGACACATGAAATTATTTGCGTCTCAAACCAGAAGTAGTTAAAAGACAAATTTTCCCGAAACTATCTGAATAGTTTGAGTTTCTCAACCGTATTTTCATCACTTTCAGCAATTTAAGCGTCTAGAGCAAAACTTCCCAGTATTTGAGGAGGAAGAAGCAGACAGCTCATCACGGGCAAATCAGACGGTGATGCAATCAAAGCGATTTGTCAACTCAAAATGTTTGCCTTTTCGAATGTTTGTCAGTTCTTAAAATGCATTCGCAGGAACCATTTTAATGAAGCACTGAAGTTGCTGTCAATTTAAAACGTTTTTTATTTACCTTGTAGAAACGTTAAATTTGTCTGATGTAGTTCAAAGGTTTTTATTTTAGATATTTTGGTTTACGGAAAATTCGACTTATTGTTTTAAAGTTCTACATATTTTGAGGAATTAGTTAAGTTATTATTCGCATGAATTTTCAAAAGATGTGTTAATGATACGACCTAAAATGTTTTTTAGGAATTGATAAATTAGTTATAAGTTTGTTAAATTTATGTTTTTATTTATTATTATAAATTATTATATTATATTATAAATTGTTATATTATTATAAATAATTATTATATTATATTATAAATTATTAAATTATTATAAATTTCTATTATTATTATTCTATAAAACTTTACTTTACTGCAAACTATAACTATACACTCTAAACTATTGTAAAACTATACTTTAAAGTTCTCCATACTTTCAGAACCTAGTTCACTTATAATTCTCGAGAATTTTCGAAAGATGAGTTAATATGACGGTAAATAGTTTCTTAAAATTGATTTTAAAAAAAGTTGTGACTTTGTTGCATTCATCTTTTTATTTATTATTATAAATTATTATTACATTATATTAAAAATTGTTATAAGAATAATGCTTATGCTTGCTAAGAAAAAGGCTTGCAAAATATGCTTGAAAAATGCTTGCTTATAGACTATTCCAAAATCTATAAGCAATTGCAAGCAATTTCTGTTTAGATCGCAAAATAAAAATAACTACTAAATAATAGAAAATTGCAAAACCTTAATAATGATAAAGTAATATATTTTTAGAAATAAACAGTATTAAAGACAGGTTATTCCTTAATAATTTAAGCCTGAAGCTTGAAATAATTTTAAAATATATGCATAGATTTTTAAATTCATAGATGTATGAATGTATTTTGTTTCCTATACAGTAAATTTATTACTTTTTATTTAGTAACAATAAAATTATTATTGTTTTGTTTATACATTTTATTATTATTTGCTTTTGAATCAATTTCATTGGTTGAAATAATTTAAAAATATATGAGTAGATTAAAAATTCATAGATGTATGTATTTTGTTTCCTGTACAGTAAATTTATTATCATTTATTTAGTAACAGTAAAATTATTGTTGTGTTTATATATTTTATTATTATGTGCTTTTAAATCGATTTAATGGGTTGAAATAATTTTAAAATATATGTATAGGTAAAAAATTCATAGATGTTTAGTTTTTAAATTCATAGATGTATGTATTTTGTTTCATATACAGTCAATTTATTATCATTTATTTAATCACAGTAAAACTAGTATTTTGTTTATAAATTTTACTATTAATTTCTTTTAAATAAATTTAATGGGACAACACTACATGACATCAGTCATCAACAATGAGATAAAGGAATCAAAAACTTGAAAATAAGAGCAAAATTTCGCTCTTTAAAAAACCTTGTTCGCAATAAACCTGAATCCCTTTGCAATAAACTTGAATCCCTCACGTTGATGCGGCGTAGAAGTTTAGAAATCGGGGTAGTAGCTCAGGTGTGGTTCGTATTTTGTATTCAACTCTAAAACTTTCAAATCTCAAGTGTGGCTTCAAATGGGACATTCATAAAATTAAATAAATGTAATTAATAAATATAAGTAAAGAAAGTACCTGAAAGTACCGATTAAGAAAGTCATCACTAAAGAAAACATTCTCCAAACAGGATTAGATTAATGACATTTTCAAAAGTAAAAAATAAAAAGAATTTATGATGCACCAGTATATTTTTAACATTTTAACTGCCAAAGCTAATAGCATGTTTAAGTGTCAGAGTGTTGATTCAATACTTTTATATTATCCTTAACCTTTAATATAGAACAGATAAATTACTAATGTTCAGTATTGTTTTATATTAAGATTTTTTTATTATTCATTGACAAAGGTAGAAATACAAAATAAATATAGCATGATATTTCTAAGAATGTATCTGCTTCTAACTGCTGGTTAAAAATATTTAAAAATTGAAAAGCTGTTATAAATTAATGCTAACTGGAAAAGAATAAAAAAAATTAATAAAAATTTGTTAATGCTAAAAAGTGTAGAATCTTTTCATCATTATTTTAATTATTTGACCTTTAATTTCTAATTCATTTCTAAAAATATTATCGAATCCAGAAACAAATTTCTTGTGAAAACAATTTACATGGCATATATCATTAAATTAATCAATTAAAAAATTGAATACAATTAAAATTGCAGAATGCTAATAAAAAACAAAACAAAATGTCGGAATTCTAGAATAACATTACAGAATAGGGCACAAAACTGAACAAAAAATTTCCAATTCTAGTGTAAAAATAAGTGAATAAAAAATTCGTTTGCAAATTTCCGTTCCGTTTCTACAAACATGAAACGAGTTAAATAATGCAAAATAATTCAATAATTATTTGAATGAAATGCTTGAAGCTGTGGTTCCCTTTTGTTAAAAACTTTTTTTGTTCCTAAGCAGCTTTTATAAATATCTTATGATATTTTTATAAGGAATTAGAAATTTCTTAGTTCATTGTAAGAATTTCTAATCCAAGAAACCCTACAACAAAAGCTATGCACCATTGAATTTTGAGCAATCAGAAGTTTTAATTCAAGAAATTTAATCCTACAACAATAGTAATCCTGAGCTAAATATTGATAAATCTGAATCACTGATAAATTAATTCTAAATTAAATTCAAAACTCTTATTCATTTTGCTTCCCTTTTAATTACATTTGTCTGTTTTATCATACTTTATTCATGCTTACGAGACTATTCTAAGAAATTCTATATAATTCTATTCTTTATAATGCCATAGAAATTAATTTCCCAATATTAATAAAGACCATAAAGAACTACTAAAAAACATTCATTCATTAATGTTTTTGTATTGATTCTGCCGCCATCTTCTAAGGTTTCCAAGTAGTTCAATAGTAAATTAACGTGTTTTATATTTAATTATCCAAATAGTATTGTTAAAAATTAATTATCGTCTTCGTATAAGGATTTTTGATTGTCCCCTTTTAAGCTACTCTGAATTCCTTCTGATAATAATTTAATTTATAGTTATTAACCACCATCCAAATTTTAATTAATTTTATTGTATTTCATGATGACTGATTTCTATATTTCTAAAGAGACATGAGAAAGCAAAAAGTCTTTAAGGCACAGTTTCGCCTTTTTCTTCAGTCAATTATTAAAATATAAAGGAATCTCTTCACATTCTGAGCAGAAAGTAAATCGGATTTTTGCTTTTTAAGGAAGACTGAGATTGATTTGAAAAGCATTTTTATTAATTAACTTAGAATTTTGAAATTCTTTTGTAGTGATAAACGATCTAAAAAGCAAAGTCCCAACTGTTAAATTTAATTTTTTTAAAGAAAAAGTGGTGTCATTTAAAATCTCAAAATTTCAAAATATTCTTGGTCAATTTTCCCTTTTTTTTTTTTTTTTTTTTTTTTTAAAAAAAAAAGTTCTAAACACAAATATATGAACTTGAATTTTGATTCAACAGTTTCAAAAAATAATATTTCTATAAAATTATTAAAAAAATTTTGAATGAAAATTTTTGAAAGCTCTCAGATATTTTTTTAAAAATAGTCATATTTATTAAATAAGCTTTTTTAAAAAAAATTCTGAATCATAATTAAAACTAAATTTCTTAAAAAGATGTGATCCTAATTTCACCCCTCACTATTCATCGATTCGTAACTCATGACAATCCGAATACAAGAAATCTTGAAAAGGATGCATATGGATAAGAATGCATTTAAAACTTTAAGGTCAAAGTTAATATTAATTATAGGCATAAATACCTTTTTAAAGCACCTAAAAGAGTAAGAAAATAATTTTTTGTAAAATCCTAGATTTAATTTCATTTTTACCTTTTTCCATAAAGCACTCCATTGATTTCAGTAAAACTTTTCTCTTACGATGAGTTCGTGATTATTGTAGCATGCTTACAGCTGACTGGCATGGAAAAGGCAAGAAACCGAAATCAAACAAATTTATATTTAATTTACTGAAATCTGACATGCTCCTAACACCAGCGATATCTACTTTAGAATAGTTCGTACTTTTTGTACATCGATTTCAAATAACTATATGAACTGATTCATTCCTGTATTGGGTTCCGTCTCTTGAACACCTTTCCAATAGGTTATCTGAAACTAACCTTTAAGAAATATGTATCATTTTTACTATAATGTTTTCACACGAAAAAGATTTAAGGGCTCTCTTAGGAGTAGTGTGTTTCTGTTTCAGCTCCAGAGCTCGATTAAAGAGGCACTAAAATTCAAGCTCAACAGAGCATGTTGTATTTTTTAGCTTAGAGTCTATAGAGCTGCAGTATTATCCCTCTTCATACTTTTCAGTCCGTTTCCGTTTCTAATTATAGAGTTGCGGTAATATCCGGTAATTTTTCATGGAAGTACACTCATGTATCTGTGTGGCGGGTAGTATTTTTGGAGTCGCGCCAACGGGGAGATTGAATTCCGACAAGGGTCTAATCCATGACCTTACGATTTGCAGCCGCGTAACATATCCACTAGACAAAAATGGTCATCAATATTTAGTGGTTGTTAAGGCCTTATCACACGGCAAAATATCTTCGGCACTTTCCATCAGCAAACGACAAGGAAAGTTGTAGAGCTAGAAACAAGCTTTGTGTGACGCCACTTCAAAGCTTCACATGACTGGTTGAATTTCATTTGCTGGCAATATTTCAGACAACATTTTTGAGCTTGTTCGAAAAATTTGTCGATTATGAAACTTGCTTGACCGGTTTTTGAGGGAAAAGTGCTAGCGAAATTTCACCGTGTGATAAGGCCCTTACTAGCTTACTAAGATACCACTATAATACTCCCCCACCAGTTAGTATTCGCAGAGACAAACGATTGTATAGCTCCAAGCGTTATGGCGAGGGAAGAGAGTGTTTCGCTTTCGCCCAGCGTTATGACGAGCGAAGAGTGTGTTCATCATATCCGAGTCACCAAGGTGGTGGGTGGTATTTGAAGAGTCACTCCAAAAGCTAGATTGAATTTCGCCAAGTATCGAACCCGCGACCTTACGATTTGTTGCCGCATAACATATCTGCCAGACAAAAGTGATCACTAATAATTCGTGGCTGTTACTGGTTTATTTAGATAGCACTACATCTGTGCTTCTTTCTATCGAGGGCTATGCTCCTTTTCATCATCTACTAGTGAACGAAGAGCATGGTAAAATTGCCTTAATTTTAGGTTTTCAAACAACACACCACAAAAATAATTATATATCTCCCTATATAATTATATCTCTGATATAAAAATAATTATACCACCTCGTTTTAAAACACTAGGGCTATTTTGGAAAAAACCTCGCAATTCTGTAAATGTGATCAGATGACGAGGATAATAACTGAGCTGACAGCCCTTTTTTCAACTTTCGCTTCTCCCCAGATTTAGGACGTTTGACCCCAACGGATTTAACGGGCACCAGCCCCGCTTACACGAAGATTCTTCGGGGAAATTGGATATCGAACCTGAAACCTTCCGGGTTTGAAGTCGAGGCTTACCATCATGTTGCCACAACCCCACACATTATGGTGAATACAGGAAGTTGATATACTTCTTACAAAGCTAAACATTATTCTCATCAACTTAAAAAAAATTTTTAAAAAATCAATTTCATTTATACGTTTGTTCAACTAAAATAAATTTCATTCGAGTTTTATTCATAAATGGAATTTTACAATACTTACTATATCATTTTTTAAGAAATAGAAATATGGAATAATGTATCTATTTGTCCGATGCTAGGTTGACATTGCTACACTCTTAGGGCACATTAATACTATCATGGAAGTTCTCCAAACAATAATGATTAACAAACATTGAATCAAAATAAATTTCTCTTATGATAAATTTTTAATGATCATTAAGAAATGTCGAATCAAATAAATTTATCTTATCAATATTTTTGAATAATGATTAAGAAATGTCGCACCAAAATAAATTTTTTATCAATAATTTTTAATGATTATTAAGAAACGTCGAATCAAAATAAATTTCAATTATCAATAATTTTTAACAGTCAACATAGGTGTAAATTTTTTTAAAAAAGGGACAAACTTTTATTGCAATAAAAATTCAAGATTTTTAATGAGTCAGTAAAAACAAAATAAAAAATCTTTACAATATGATACGTAAATAACAAATAAAATTCTCAAATCGCTATATAAAGTTTAACACAGAACCAAAATTCTAGAGTTTAAGTTTGTTTTTGAAACCCAAAGGAACCAAATGTTTTCTTTTCCTAATTAGGAAATGAAATAATCCCTTCAACTAACTGGGAAATGATTTTTTAATGAAAAAATTTAGTGATTTACAAGAAAAAAATTTAAATATTCTGTCATCAGCATTAACTCGGGAGAAAACAAAATCTCATCAGAGAAAATAACCATTAGGAAAAGGATTTAATTCTGTCAAGGATTAGGTGACAAACCTCTAATTTAAAATTCTCATAATATGTGTTTATTTGAGAATTTATTATTTTTATTGATTTAAAATTACTTATATTTACATTTTTGCGGCATTTTCATTTTTTTAACCCTCTACATCTATTCTTTCAGTTTTTTAAATTCCTACAATTAATTCGCACTATATATATATATATATATATATATATATATATATATATATATATTTCAATCATTATTAAAAGGTTTTTATTCATCACCTACTCAAACTCAAATCAAATTTTTTTAACTTGTAGAGGATGACACTTGATGTTAATACAGTTTTTTAAAAATATTAATTTATTGATTTAATTAAATTAATTTTTAATACTTTAAATAGATTTTAGCAATTTGTAATGAATACTGAAACTAACAGATAGTAGCTCAATTGGCAAATTGCAAGGATTTCAATGTGTTTCACGTGAAAGTCAAGAAGGCGAACTCAGTTCTGGCGAAAATCAATAATTTTTTTATACTTAATAATTTCTTGATAATTATTTAATAAGAAGTAACTAAAATAAAATATTTCTTTTTTGACCTAAGTAGGAATTGAATTTTGAAAAATTCGATTACTTGTTTTCTGTTCCTTTGTCTTATACAATTCTCTCACTTATTGCTTTACTATAGTGCCGATGAAATTCTCGAGTTTCTTCGCTTTCATTTTCTTTAATTTTTTCTTGAACTCAAAGTATATGGCAAGTCTCACAGATTCAGAAGATGTCCAAATCATTTCGTTGTGGAATTATATATTTCGAAAAAATGACGCACTCGGTACTGTTCTACTGGATCTGTTGTAACTTGTTTTACACCTCTTAAGATTCAAGGTCTTTATATAAACAAACCCAGAGGGGGATACAGCTCCCACAGACGGAATACCTTGGATCTCACGAGATGTAAAACAAGTTTCAACAGCTCCCTCGGGTGAAAGACCTTGGGCCTCAAAGGGTGTAAAACAAGTTTCAACAGCTCCCTCTGGTGGAAGACCTTGGACCTCAAGGGGTGTAAAACAAGTTTCAACAGCTCCCTCGGGTGGAAA
>JAPMOQ010057540.1:570574-584319 GCA_026543055.1 Argiope trifasciata | reverse complement strand
CATAGATTTAAAGCACCATATATCCATATATTTTATAATTTATTATGGTAATGCTCTTTAGTTGTTTTAGTGTTTTTGGTGTCGAGTAAAAAAAATTTAATTCTCTTTTAGATACATTTTATATGAATTCTAGGCAAAATCTTTAGAATTTACTATTAAATAGCATACAATACTTACAAAATATTTTATTTCCTAAAAGCTGAAAATAAGAAGATAATCATGTTCACTCCAATCAAATGATAGAATCTTACTTTTGGCGAATAGAAAATAAAATGTATTGCATAGAATGAGCTACCCTCAAAAGTGATGCAAGAAGACTCATTCATTTCTTTTAAGTAAAAAACTCATATAGATATTGTATTATGTGAAAGTTTTAGAAATTAGTGAAAATAGAAAGTCGTAAAAACTTTTTCAATAGGACTCGTATTTCCTAAAAGCAGCCCAAGAAATTGAATCTCAATAAAACTAAGAGAAATTTGATTAGTTATATTGTGATTTCACCATTTGGTTCATTCATTTTATTAGTAAACTCGATTTGATTCCTTTAAAATTTTTTGACAGATTGTCTTTTAAAAGGAGCTTACTGCACAAAAAATTTAAAGGACTAATGCATAAAATTCTTAGTGTACAAAATGCATGAGTACCGACAGACGTCATGCTTATACAGCGTTGGCGCAACATTTCATCGTCAAGTACATTTAGTTTTTGGTCAAAAGGAAATAACCAATTGAAGGATTTGCTACAAAAAGGACGTAGCTCCGATTCCCTGAATATTTTTTCCAAAGAGCTGAAAATAAGAAGATAATTATGTTCACTCCAATTGAATAACAGAATCTTATTTCATGAATATAATCATGTACTATCCTGTTATAAAATAAAAACTTGTTCGTTTGGTGCAAGAAAGATACAGCTACAGTCATTAGTTATTGCATTAACTCAATCCAAGGAGCTGTTTGTCTCATTATTTTGTTTCAATATAGAGGTGGTGGTATATCTGGTGCAACCTCCGATTTTCTATTAACTTGAGTAATTGGAGCTACCTCGGTTTTGCAACAAAACCTCGATTTTATTTCTGTTAATTAAAGTGTTATATTTTTTCTTAAATGCCAATTTAAATATTTCTTTTAGGTTCGGAATAAACATTAATTTTTATTTAATAAAAATAATTTTTCTTTCATTTTTTCTGATATATGTGTTCGAATTATTCAAAATTTCCTATTTCTGCGTTTGGATTACCGAGATTCCTCTGAATATAGTTTTTATAAATAAATAATTTTAGTCTTATATATTATAAATAGTTATAAATATCACACTTGATAACAATTTTAATGATAGAAATTTATAATAAAGAACATAATTAGCTATATATAATGATACATTTTTGAGAAAATGTATCAATATATATATAGTTATTGCAGTGTGAATATAATGTATAGTGATACATATGTGAGAAAAAATAAATAAATATACTTTCGGCATTCTGATTTTTTTCTGTACATATGGACGTAAAAGCACCTTCTACAAAATATTTTTATTTCAGAATCAACCAAAGCACACATCAAATGATGAACGGCATGAGATAGTTTGAGATAAATCCATAAATACAACAGCAGAATATTCTAAACATAACTATTTATTTTCTAATCATCTTCACTAACTATTAGGTTGTTCGGAAAGTAATTTCGTTTTTTTCCGACAGAGGATTTAATTGTATTTTTCGCACCCAATTTCATACTTAAACCGCAAAATCATTTTATGTTTTAAGAGCTGATATAGCAAGGCTTGAGTGTGAAAAAGTGCAGCTGATTCTTCGCAGTAGTTTTTGGATGGTGCCCTTTTAAATATGGAGAGCAATAAACAGCATTTTCGTCATTTTTTTCTTTTTTGCTATATAAAAGGTAAAAATGCTGTCAAGCCAGAAATAAATTAGCCAATATGTGTGGAGAAGATGTGTTAACAGTACATCAGTACCAGAACTGATTTGCAAAATTTTTCCTTCAAATGAGGAGGCCAAAACCACCTCGACCAGTTTTTTTTACAGCAAAGACCAAAACTTTTATGAGCGTGTAATCATGTTACTACCAAAAATATGGCAAAAGGTATTAGACCAGAATGGCAATTTTATAATTTAATAAATAATTTATTCATTAAACGAAAATTTCTTTTCATTTTGACAAAAAAAAACGAAATGACTTTCTGAACAACCCAATATAATAATAATATGATACCATCAGTGGATTAATTAATACAAATGTGACAAAATTAACGGTAACCAATAAATTGTTGACTATGCACCCCAGCATGAATGTAACAAATATTTTTAAATGAAGTCTTAATCATCAGTGCAACCAAAGATAAAAGTTGAAACTTTAGCTTAACTTGCCATAAAAACATGCATTAACGATATTTATTTGCTGTATCTAGACTTTTCTGAGAAACGGAAGACACAAAAAAACCATTTGTAATTAAATAAAAATAGAAATGGATAATTTCTTAGAGCGAGATAGCTCGAAGCTAATATAAGGACTTATCATTTGAACATATACACAAGGTAATATGAGAACTTCCCATTTGAAGGAAAATACATGAAAAATGAGATTTCATTTTAGTGGGTTGGAAAGCGCAAGAAGTCTGTCTAGACGGGCTATTATGCAATTAACATTATCCCGGATATAACTATCAAAGATCGACTTACGAAATTCGGAGTAGAAAATGTCATGTCCAATAGCAGAGTACTTAAAGAAGTAAAAATAAAATATTTTTTGTAATATATGTTGGATGCAAATATATAGTACCATCAAAAGTTTTGTTTCTTTACAGGTGGATATCTTTTATCCAAAAGGTTCATGAACACTGGAATTAAAATTAATTAATGGAATCTATTTGAAACTAATAGCAATGCATTAAAAGAAAAAATTTCAACACCTAATGTGGAATAAAAATAAAGCTGGAGAAAGTATAAGTAATAGACATCAACTGAAGTGTGAATATTATGAATCAGTTTAAGAATAAATATTAAAAATTTTAGACCTCAGCTTATTAACATTCACCACAATTCATCATATAAGAAGTGTAAATAAAATATGAAGCTTATGATCCTATAACGAATATTTATTCCTGCTTATTCTCTCACCGACAAATGAGGTGGATCTCTTCTATTCAAAATAGTTACGAACACTGAAATAGAAACATCACTAGAATCGATTTCAAACTAACAGCTATCCATTAACAGAAAAAAAGCAATAGTAAATATGAAAAAAAAGTAAACAAACTAAAGAAATATTAGTAATAACCACTAGTCGAAGGTAGAATATTACGAATCATCTTCAAAATAAAATATTAAAAATTTCAGACCGCAACTCATTAACCTTAAAAACAATTCAATATAAAAGAAGTGTAAATAAAATATGAAGTTTATGATCCCATAACGAACATTTATTCCTGCTTATTCTCTCACCGATAAATGAGGTGGATCTCTTCTATTCAGAGTGGTTACGAACACTGAAATCGAAACATCACTAGAATCGATTTCAAACTAACAGCGATCCATTAACAGAAAAGAATTCAATAGTAATAGTAAGTATGAAACAAAAGTAAACTGGGGATACACTTCTTTTATGCTGAATTGTGGTTAAGGTTAGTAAACTGAGGTCTGAAATTTTTAATATTTTATTTAAAGCATATTCATAATAGTCTTTTTTCAACTAGTGGTTATTACTAATATTTTTCCAGTTTGTTTACTTTTGTTTCATATTTACTATTGTGTTCTTTTCTGTTAATGAGTTGATATTAGTTTGAAATTGATAATTGTGATGTTTCGATTTCAGTGTTCGTAACCATTTTGAATGGAAGAGATCCACCTGACTCATTTATTGGTGAGAGAATAAGCATAAATAAATATTCATTATGGGATCATAAGCTTCATATTTTATTTACACTTCTTTTATATTGAATTGTTTTTAAGGTTAATGAGCTGCGGTCTGAAATTTTTAATATTTTATTCTTAAACTAATTCATAATATTCTTTCTATAACTAGCACTTATTACTTATTGAATTTAATTAGGAAAACGAAACATCACTAGAATCGATTTCAAACCAATAACGATCCATTAACAAAAAAGAACGCAATAATAAATATAAAATAAAAATAAACTAAAAAAAATATTAGTAATAACCACTAGTTGAAGGAAGAATTTAAATTAAGTCTCACAAATATTTTTAAAATTTAATGCGATCGCAAGCAAAACTATTTTATTTCCTGCATAACACTCATAACCTGTGTAAAAAAATGCAATTACACTGAAGTCCTTGAAGATAAGATAAATAACCATTAAAATTTGAGTGTTGATTACCCAGGGCTATTTGATAAGTCAATTCTTTCCTTTTTTTTTCAATGGCGAAAGAAGTGTTTTAATTTCCGGGTTAGGTGCAAAGAATAAAATAAAGTGATCTTGGATTTCCAAGAACACTGAAAGAAATACGTCAAATATCCTTGACAAAATAATGAATAGCTTCCAGCATTTTAAAAAAATTTAAAGCATTATGAGGTTGTTTAATATATAGTAATTTGTTAATTGAGGAGATATGAATCTTTACTTTTCATTAATCCATATTTTTAAAGCGAAGAATGATCTGGTCGATATTTTTCTTCAGCAAACTAAATTTAAAAATATTTTTAATTGATTAATTATAGGTAATAACAAGCGTTCAAATTTCTCGTCATCAGTTCAAATTTGTTTACGCTTTGTAATGAAAGTTAATGAGATATCAAAAGTCAACTGATAAAATTTTTTTAAAATTTTTTTTCGCTGCCGCAAAAACCTTTTTTACGAAAAATTTTTTACTATACTTACATAATAATTATGAAAAGATTGTTTTTCTTGGTATAGTTGCTGAAAGCTGAGCATTTCTTTTTTATTTTATTTTCTTAAGCAGGAAATAAAACAAGTGTAAAAAATTAGATGTACTGCAGCATATTTTCAGATATCTCTTATCTACAGTAATTTAGGTTCTCTAAAGTAAGTTTCATTTCATTATTAAAAGCAGCTTTTCCTAAATTTAAATTCATTTTTAACATTTTTATTTAGTTTGACCTATTTCATGTTTGTGAAAATATAATTTTCTAATCAAATTTACAATCACTTCCTGATAAGTTGGAGTTTTCAATTTTGCTAGCTTGCATATTCTATGTGATAATACACAATTTTTATCACCTCATCAAATTTGTTTTAAGTTATTGCATAATAAAAAATAATAATTGTAATCTATAAACCTTGCACCAATTCAAACTGGATAAGAAAATGTGGGTACATTTTTCTTATCAAAAAACCCTCTAAAATTACATATACTTTAAGGGGTGTCTCTCTATGGGATCTCTCTATTCCTCAATACGAAGATGAGAAATAGCCATATAAGTTGGCAAGTTTCCTCTTACATATGAAATTGATGTCAGGTTAAATTACCCTCCCACTGATGATGGTTAGTATTTCTTAATTTAGGGATAGAGTTTCTATGTAGGGAGGTAATTTGGGTAACATCACCGTGTTTGATTAATTGTCGTGGTGGCTGGTGATTCAAGTTACTCTGGACATTAATGCATATCTGGGGTATCTCAACCCGAATAAACCTTATATTCGGAGGCCTGATATATAAACTTATGTATTAAATATCCCTTATATATTTTATTAATATGATTGTGATGTTACGTTTATAAAATATTTTATAGTAATTTCACTTGAATAGTTGCAAAATTCTGGAAATTTTCCTAATTTTAATTAATAATAAATTATGAGCATATAAAGACGTTTGTTACATTTCTACCATTTAGAAGAACTTTTTGTCGTATTTATTGGATTTAAGGGTAATTTTTACGAAAAATGCATTTTTGTGATTAATGTAAGTTTGAGATTAACCTAAAAATTCAGGCAACACAATTCACACTCTTTTTATTTATTCATCCTATTTTATACTATATTACAGAATTTATGTTTGTCAGAAACTTTTGAATTAACTTTCTATCATGTTTATTGGATTTAAGAATAATTTTTATGAAAAATGAATTTATATGATTAATGTTTGAAATTAACCTAAAAATTCATACTCTTTTTATTTATCTTATCCTATTTTATACTATATTACAGAATTTATGTTTGTCACTCGTTTGTTAATACCGCTAATTTATGGAATAGCTTTTCACACATATATATATATACACGTAAGACTGATTATCCATTATGGGACTGATTATGTAGGCTTCCATTATGGAATGATAGCTTTCCTCTTCCAGCTAGAATGTTATCAGCAGATTTAACATTTTATAGTATAATTTTTATTTATGCTTTTAATTTTATGTATTAGTTGGCAACTGTGCGATTTATATTTTGCGTAAATCAAAAATTATCTAATTCATTTCCATTTTTTTTAAATGAACTACTGACAGACTCATATTATTATGCGGCTACTAACTGCTGTCTTCAACGAACTTGGTGGCAACATTTTCGACGATGGTTGACGTGATTTTTTATCAGCCCACTACTTGAAAAAATGCCAAGTTGCCCAGTTTTTTTCAAATTCTGCTTCATCTTGCGTAGGGCACCTGGAGACATTGGACCTCTTCGTATCAGCTTCATAAGACGAAATTCCTTTAGAGCAGTTTTGTTGTTTCTGGTCGAACAATTTCACCAGTTGCGCTTTTTTCTCGCAACCTAGGCATGACGAACAGAGAAGAAATGAATTGAACGATATCAAAAATAGTGCTTTTTCACTCAGAGTAGTCATGACTAACAGAGAAGAAATGAGCATTATCACCAGTAGCGCTTTTTCTCGCAACCTAGGCATGACGAGCAGAGAAGAAATGAATTTTTGCGCAGTATCCGCCTTCTTTTTATCCAACGGAAAATATTAATAGGCATTCATTGTAACTCAAATTATGTTTCACAATTCCAATATATGCAAATAAAGGCCATTTTTGTTATAGGGCCATCTATTTCTGAATTTTAGTTCTAGTTTTTACTTTATAAATGTAAAGCGCATCATCTGAATAATTAGTAGCTCAAATGCTATCATATTTGGACCAAAAGAACCAATTTTAGAGCCCTCTAAAATAGGTAACTTATTTCTTGCTAACCCTCTATTTGTGTTTCTTAGTTCACTTTTAAAAGTGTGCTTCATAAACTAATTTTAATTGTGTTTTTTTTTTCTTTTGTTCAGCAAAGATTTGCTATTTCGGAAATCTAACAGCATTATGAGGAGATCTATTGCATTTCTTTTCCTTCTTCAGAGTCTACTTATTTCTTATTCACCATTCAAATAATTAAAACTTTTCTTTTTATTTTATTCCAATTTCATTTCAAAGCTTAAATGTTAAAAGTTATCTATGAAGCCTTAGTCAGTTATTTTCGAAAACAACTTCCAAAATTTATTCGTGAATAGCACAATTTATACATTAAATTTGTAAAACTGTCCTCAGGTTTTGTTGCCTATTGGCGCAAGAGATATATTTAGCTATAATGCGCCAAAAAAAACTCCTCAGATTCGACATTCAATTTATTTTGAAAACAAGCTAGAGATTTTTCATTGCCGATAAAAGTAGACTATGAATAATAGCACTAAATTCTAAAGAAGTATGATATGTTTTACTTATTCAACAGCATATAATATACACAAGCTAAAAATAAATAATGTTTTTTGAAATGCCTACTTGAAGCCTTAGAATCGTCTTAAAGAGAGAGTACTTTATTTGAGAAAAAGTAAACACTTATGCATAACGAAAACATGCACAGCAAGGTAATAAAAATAAACGAAATGTATTATTCGCGTCTTTCGAAAGCTATTCTTTGCATCTGGGATAGATTAAAATGAAACGGAAAACGAGAAGTGTACAAAATATTTGCAGTACTTTAGCTTGCATGGACAAAAATATTTTGAGGTTTTAAATTATTAGAATATTAAACAGAAAACCATCCGAAATTTCTCCATCGCTTTTATTGTACAGAATCTGAGATATTCAATTTTGAATTGAAGTGTAGGCTAGAAAGCATTTTTAGATTTTAAATAAAAAATATAGATTTGAAGACGAATATTTTTTGCGATATGTTTTTTGATTCAATGGAAAACATGATAAATTATTTTGTTAACTGCGGTTTGTACCTATTTTTATAAAAGATGCCAGATACCAAAGCTCTAGCGCATAAAAGATGTGATGAAACAGCAAGAACAAAATTCCAAGTTTTAAAGCATAAAATAAGTGAAGTTCTATATAAGGGCATTAAAATGCTTTATCGAACTCAGTGAAGTCCTAAATCTGCAGATTCCATCAAAATCCAAAACTCGAATTTCTTTACAATTGCAATTACAGTATCTTCTCTTTTTTCAATTCCTACTATTCGTTCAAACTCTCCCTATATATATTTACTTATCTTGTTCAAATTGTTCAAATTTTCAGTCGTTAATAATATACTTTTTATCCATCCATCCATTCAAGTTCAAATACATTTTTTTAACTTGTAAAGGATGACACTTAATGTTAATACAGTATTTTTCAATTATTATTTCAGTAATTAAATTTGATTCATTTTTAATACTTTAAGTAGAGTTTTAGTAGTTTGTAATGAAAAATGAAATCAACAGGCAGTAGCTCAATCGGTAAAATGCAGGAATTTCAGTATTTTTCACGTGAAAGTGAAACATGCGAGATCAATTCTTGCGAAAATCAATAATTTTTTTAATAATTTTATGATAATTATTTAATAAAGAGTAAATAAAAAAATTTCATTGTTAATCTAAATTGCAATTTAATTGTTTTTATACAAAGAAGAAAAATTTAGCTAACTTGACATATACATATTTTACTAGATAAAAATTTAAATGGCATCTTATACAGTAGTTAATTCATTTTTAAAGTTATAATTGTAAATTTATATACTGTTTTCTCATAATGAACGTTAATGCTGATGAATATTTTTTTTCTTACTTAAAATTTTGCTTCATTTGATTGATTTTATTTTTTTGCGATCAATTTTTCTGAAAATTGATTCTGAAATCAACAGAAAAAAATTCCATAAATGATGCGTACAATAAAAAAGCTAACTTAAGTCATTTTTACTACTGTATCTTTTTGCGTTCACTTTTTTAAAAAAATTATTTGTACTTTCATCAACTGCTTTTTGTAAATATTGATTGAATTTCATCACGGTTAGGTACTTAATAATTAATGCTAATGATCAAGTAATTTCTAGTTAGTAAATTTCAAATTGTTTCCTTTTTATATTTCATTTTATTTTCCACTATATGGAAAACTTTCTAGATTTTCAAATGCTCTTTTAACAAACAGAAACGGGAAATAATATTTTATATCTGTTTTACACCCGGTATAACGTGAAAAAGTCTACTATGCAATTTGTTTTTATTCATAGATTTATGATCGTTAGGGGGGTGTATAATACGTAGTTTATATATTATGTTTGGAGAAATACTCCACACATAAATTTAGAGTTACAAGACAGTTTTATCAATACAACGTAAGTAAGTCCTTTTTTATTGTTATAATTCTACCCAGATTATAAATCAGCTACACTTCTACCAATGTTATTTTCTTTGTATTTTTTCTGACATATATGTTTTCAGTCTATGGATAAAGAATAAATTATCAGAATGAAAGTAACATTTAGAAGATGTGGTTTTTATTGAGAATGTCACAAAAAATATCAAGAGTTTATATTTGAATGGATATTTTAGCAATATATATTCAGGTATAGCTTTATTTTCCTTTCTTTTTTTCTTCTGGTAAAAAGAGCAATACTATATATTTAGAAGGAATGTGTACATAATCGCAAATAGTGTGTGTACACTGGCTAAGCAGACATTAAAGACAGTTAATCAGGGGTGGTGAGCCAGTGGCATTCGTACCATTGATGGCACGAGACGCAATATTTTGTGCACGCCACCGATCAAAACAGTTTGCATGTGACTTTATTTGATAAACAGAACTTTTCCTAATTCTATTGATTGAAAAATGAAGAATTTGAAATGCAATTGATTGATTTCGTCTTGTTGAATATGGATTCAAAAATTGATTGAAATAAGAAAGAAGAATTGATTGAAACAGCAAGTTTAACAAGCAATGTAAGTAAAAATGCACGTGACGCAATATTTTGGGCACGTCATCTGATCAGAACGGTTTGCATGCAACTTTATTTGATAAACAGGACTTTTACCAACTCGATTGATTGAAAAATGACGAATTTGAAATTCAATTGATTGATTTTCAATCTTGTTCAATATGGATTCAAAAATTGATTGAAATAAGAAAAAAGTTAGAATTGATGGAAACAGAACTTTTAACGAGAAATATAAGTAAAAATGCTAGTAACGAAATTTTGGAAACAGGGAATTCGATTCCAGACACATTTAACTGTTTAAAGAAGCTTGGCCTATATTATTTTAACCCTAACTTTCTCATAATATTTTAACAAAATTTTCACTACCTATGTCTGGGAGTCACTTTCTTTAGAAATAAAATAAATTAAAGAGTCACTTAGAAACTGTTTGGCAGATGACTGCAATTCAGTATGCATTCTGATAAAAGTAACACCTTATAATTATAATATCCGTTATTTGTCATCTAATCTGCAACAAAAGTCACACTAATGTTACTTTAATTTGAATTACACTTATAACTAAAACATCTATTTCTTTACTGTGCAAAATGTATTTTTTCGTAGTTTTAAGAGTTTTGAGTTGTTAGTGTTTAGAATAATTATCTTCCCAATAATCATGAGTCAAAATTATTTGATTATTTCTATATCTCATTAAATATTTCTGTAGAAAAAAGGGCATGTTGATTGTTAAAGGTTCTCCACTCTGTAGTGTATGTTAATAAAAAAGGATAAATGCATTTTGTGCAATTTATTTGGAAATATTTCTAAACTTTCTAAAAGTAACTTTCTTAATTACTTTTTTGTTTCTAAGATAGTAAAATTGTTAATATTTTTTTTTAAAAACACACTTCTATAATTTTTCTAAAATATCGAAAAAAAATTAATAAGATTTTCTTTCATTCTAAGTCTTTGTTTTATCATTTATCATTATAAATATTGTTACGAATCTGTGATGGTGCTTCCCAGCATAGTTGGCTCTTTCACCGGAAAAAAAGATTTGCAGTACTTTGTATAGGATGCTGCCGCATGACACATTAGTGCTCTCAGAGCTTGGCGGCAAACTTGGCCACAATTTGGTGACTTGGTGACGAATTTGGCGACTTTGGCGACAAAATGGATAATACTCGAAATTAGAAGAATTTCGCCGATCCGTCCATTAGGAAACGACATACGCTTGATTAGTCTAGAAGTTTTTAGCCTCGAATTCTGGAAACTATAAAAGGACGGCAGTCTCAAGCTGCAATCATGAGTAGTCAGAATCAACGATAAATAAGGAGCCTTCCAAAGGATAGAGAAGCAGCGGCGGAATTAAGCTTGCGCTGAACTGAGCTGTGTGCCTTGTTGTCTATTGAGGAAGCAGCGTCGAGTACTGAAGTCAGTCTTGTGATAGTTATACAGCTAAGCGAGAGATAGTGGAAAATGTTTCAGCAGTCTGGAGAGACCATAGAGCAAGGCTCCTCGGATCCTCTCTCCTGCTGAATCCTGTCTGATAGCTTTGTATATTATCAACGTTGTTACTACTTGTGGGCTACTGTCGTTGTTGTATGCTGCTGTGCGCTCGTCTCGGCAGTAAATAATTGTTGTCTTTGTGCTGTCCTGTCTTCGTATAAATAAACGTCGTCGTTGTCTTTCTACTCAGGATTGTTCATTGTGTTTATTTTGCTCCATACACATCCACTACACAGTTTAGTTTAGTTAGTTATATCAACGTCCCGTTATAAAGCAACACTAGGGCTATTTTGGGACGGAACTCGTCATTTTGAACCGAGGTCAGATGAAGAAGACAACACTTGAGCTGGCACCTTTTTCTCCACACAACACAAATATAAACCCGACGGATAGGAAATTCGTAACAATATATTTTCTTAAAATCATTTTTTCTGGAATTATCTGCCAGACCCATATTAAGTTCTAAAACTATTACTCTAATGTTTAGTCAGCAAAAAATCATAAGTGTCAAAAATTTCAAAACTCTTGCTGATAAAGAACTAATAAAGGAACCAGTCACAAAATTATATCCTTATAAACAAGAAAGAATCAAAAAAATTTCTTTGAAAATTTACTATTTTATTTGTATGTCCCTTTGATCCTTTGGCGACAAAAAAAGTCATATACGTAACCCTATCTTGAGATAGAATGCATAATTTAACAGGCTTAAATTCTATTAAATGTCAAAACGGAATGAAGCTGTGAAATTTTGTGATTTTTCAATTTCAAATCAAAATCAAGTACATAGTTTATTATAATAGTAATACTTTTTTAAAAAGGAATAAAATTGCGATCAATTAAAATATACACTTAACAAAACTAACAAACACGAACAAAAACACACGAACGCAATTTATGATTTTGATTACAAAAAGGCAATGACATTATAAACATATGAGGAATTTAAAAATTGTTGAATTTTTTTAATACTGATAGGTGATTTCATCATATTCATCTCAACAAGTATCAAATCTTAATAGCAAAAATTTGGCAAGCAGTGTCATGTTTGCTTTATAAAAAAGGTAAGTGATGTACAACCACTTATTGACTATGCACAATATAAATGCAAGGATTATGTACAACCACTTATTGACTATGCACAATATAAATGCAAGGATTATGTACAATCACTTATTGATTATGTACAATCTGAATTCAAGGATTATGTACGCCCACTTACTGATTTTTTAATATTTTTATGAAAAGATATGGATCATTTAGTGAGCAGGTTATACTTTGAATTGAGTGTTGTATTAATTATTAAAGTTTTCACGAGTGATGCACTAAACAAAGCAATACAGAAGTTAGTGAAAGACCGGGGAAACGGTTGGTAGGGTGTTGGGTTGGCCTCCCTCGGGTTGGGAGTTCGAACCCCCCCCCCCGCCCCGCCCAGCCGAAAACCTTCGTGTGCTGTGGTGACTATCGCACGCATAAATCTGTCGCGATCACTAAGTCCTCCAAGTCCAGAGTAATACCAATGGGGATACTGACTCGGAGATGATGCACGCGATCCTACTTTTCAAACTGAAATAAAAGTTTCCAAATACTTCTTGTACTGAAAAGACAAACTTAAAAATTGATTGTTGAGAATTACTTGAAATATATATATATCTTTAAAAATGTATTAATATTGAAATATTTTCTGAAATAAAACTATTGCTATGGGATGATAATAACTGTATTAAAACCAATTTCAGAATCATGAGTAAATTGTTTAACACAACAAGAACTCAAAAAATTTTATTTAAAAAAATTACACTCTAAAGTGGTTAATTAATCCGTAACTGCATTTTTAGAAGTTTCTCATAAATCTCCACAATTCGAGATGTATTGATTCTAACAATATTTAAAAGTCGTATACTTTCATTTTAAAAACTAATAATAATTGTACTTTGGCCAATAACGAGTAGTTTATACCATAAGAGCAATCTTTTCCCGACAACTCCAAATATAGACGTATAAAATTCCAACAAAACAATTCGCCAGTATTAATAGTAAAAATGGTGAATCCGAAAAGAAAGACCAAATGTTTTTTAACATAAAAGTTAAGTATCTAAAATTAGAGAAAAAATTAGAGTGATAAAAATTAATGTAGTAGA
>JAPMOQ010057540.1:552693-564704 GCA_026543055.1 Argiope trifasciata | reverse complement strand
ATAGTCGGCTAAGGTATTGTTACAAACCTGTAATTTTGCTTCCCACTACGAATAGAGTCATAGAAAAAGAGACCGTTTTATGATCAGCCCTATGGGTGTTGATCGGGTGTCGCGTCAATAATCTCAGAGCTTGGCGACAAAATGGATAATGCTGGAAACTTCGAGAATTTTATCGATCCGTCCCATGAATTATTTGTACACTATAATTTTGATTTAATTCAAGAAATGAAAAGAAAAAGAAAATTGCTTTAAACTCAAATTTTGATTATTTCTGAGTAAAGTGTGGCAGTAAAAATTCTCAGAAATACGTCTTTATAAAAATTTCTTTGAATCCTTTTATCATGAAATTTATCTTCAAGTATTAAAAAAAAAAGATTTTACTTAAAAATTATCCATTATCAAATTTAAAATTTCTTAAATAGTTCGATATAGATATTTTTTTTCTTTCTATGAGTATAGCTTTCGTTATCTTTTGATCACTTTTTCTTATTTCTTATGTTTACTTTGAATTAAAATATTATGTTCAAATTTTTTTCAGAACCAGTAAAAATTTTTTTGGCATTTTATCATAAGCATCGATGTAATTAGGAGATATTATCTCTCATGCTGTTAAAATATTTTCACACAATAGTAACTTTAAAGGAAAAACATCAGAAAATTGTAATCTTAAAAATTATTTCTTTTCTTAAAATCTTCCTCGAAAAAATTTAGCTATCCTCTTATCGATAAAGCACAAAATTCATAAAATCCTAATTTATGATGCATTTACTAATAAATTAGTAATGCATATTTTAGTTTCACAAACCAAGTATTGATCAGATAAAATATATTACTTCTAAAACTGAGTAATTTCAAAACAAATTTCAAAATTGTGCCAAAAAGGGGCATATTTAGGTAAGAGTATTTCTACCAAATAATATTTTAAAAAATTTTAATTACATTCCTACTTAGCCCAACAAAGAAATTTTTTTATCTTAGTTACTTTTTATTAAATAATTATCAAAAAATTACTAAGTATCAAAAATTATTGATTTTCGAAGAATTACCAGGGGACACCCCCCCCCCTTCCATGGAATCAAATCACTCGCAAGGGGAAATTAATTTCACTATCATTGCGCAATCTTTCTTTTTTTTTTGCGATACTTATTTACTTTTAACTTGCAATCCTTTTGTTTTGCAATACCAATATTATTCTACGCATGGAAACGAAACCAGCCAAATCTGCGTTAAAAACAATGTAGCATTTTTGGAAATGCAAGAAAACAGAAAATAAAGGAAAAAAATCCCAAGCGGAAATTGGTTTCTTCGCTCAATAGAACCGGAGCTTGATCATCAGAATGTTTCTCGCTTTTTCTTTTCACCTCATTTCTCTGCCAAATGTTTTAGTGAAATTTTCGAAGCCATTTCCTCCAACACAAGTGTTGATCGTAAAGTTCAAAGCTTTCTAAACTGTGTTGATTTTGGTTATTGACGATGAATCGATGATCTTACATCCAAATAACTACTATCTTTTTTAACAAATAAAATAAAAACAATTCATATAGATTAAGCTTAATTTAAATAGATTAATATTTTGAAGTCATAGATTATCATCATCACACAGATTAAATCTAAACCGTATAGATTAAATTAAATCCATATAGGTTAAAATTTTCGAAGCCATAGATTATCGCCATCACACACGTTAAATCTAAATCATATAGATTAAAATTTTCGAAGCCATAGATTATCTTCATCACACAGATTAAATCTAAATCATATAGATTAATTTAAATTCATATAGATTAAAATTTTTGAAGTCATAGATTATCATCATGACATAAATTAAATCGAAATCATATAGATTAATTTAAATTCATATAGATTAAAAAAATTTAAAGTCATAGATTTTCATCATGACATAAATTAAATCGAAGTCATATAGATTAAATTAAATGCATATAGATTAAACTTTTCGAAGCTATAGATTATCATCATCATATATATTAAACCTAAATCATATAGATTAAAAATTGTCAAGCCATAGATCTTCATAGATTATCATCATATATATTAAATCGAAATCATATGTATTAAAATTTTCAAAGCCATTTCCTCAAACACAAGTGTGGATCGTAAAGTTCAAAGCTTTCTAAACTGTGTTGATTATGATTATTTACAATAAATCAATAGTCTTAAATCCAAATAATTTTTTTCAACAAATAAAATAAAAAACAATTTCTATAGATTAAATCATTCGGGGTTTATTTATTTTTTCGTCTCTTTGAATATGAGAGGTAATATCTAAAACGAAATACTCCTTTCTTTGTAAATGAAACAATCAAAATGCACTTAACATTAAAAATAAGAAACATTTCACACAAAAAAAAATATCTTTCTTGAATGACTTCCACACTTTTTAATTAAGGGATAAAGTTTCCTACAAAAAGTTCCTTTCCTTGCAGTAAAGCTGTCAGACAACATTAAAAAATTAAAATGATAAACGATTCTCGAAATTTAAAGTTTCTGCTTAGTTCCTTTCGATTTCTTCATTTTAAAACCTATTAAATTATTAGATTTAAATCAATATGGAGGGTCTAATAAAGACAAAAATAAAGAAAGAAACATGTCAAATGATAATACTTGAAATCTACTTATGTGAAAATGCATACAAGAGTTTCCTCTTTTCATATAAATTAAATTCGTTTGAAAAGATATCAAAATGCAGACAAAAATGACACTTTTTAAGAAGTTCTTTCTAAATTTAAACTAAACAAAATCTAAGCAGTTTTCAACAAAAAAAACTATGTAATTGTTTTAATGATTCATCAAAAAAATATCAAAGTAATAATTTGTTGTTGTTGCTAATGGCACTTGTCATTGACAAACCCGTTGCCTAAAGAGCCGTAGCGATTTATTCCGAATTGCTTTTCAGTAGCTCCATCTAGGGTCAAGTGTACGAGTTACCTACTCATGCTTCACAACCCTTTTTACGGAGAGGACTTCATTCGTACATTTCATTCACTCATCTACAGATCGAAATTTAAACCTGGATCAGAGAATGATCATCTCTGAACCAGTGCCCCCAGTGATATTACTCTCGGCATAGAGGACTTTGTGATCACGACAAATTTATACGTGCACCAGCCACCACCACGCGAAGGTCTTCGACAAGTGGGGTTCAAACTTGAAACCCAAGGGAAGAAAATCCAACTCCCTACCAACCAGGCTACCTTAATTAATTAATTAAGGCATTAACTAAGTTAAGTTAAATTTAAATTATTTTATTAACCATATAAGTGTGTTATTTTCTTTATTATCTAATAAGATGACACTTTCTATCTGGAAAATATTTTCTTATTTTGATTCAAATAGAAATCCATTGAGTACTTAACTTATCTATGTATTAGAAATAATTTTGATATTGAATTATAATCGTTATGAATGGTTTATATTTTGCTTACAACTATCAAAATTCGATAAATCGATGCACGTAAGGCATACGGGCAAAACAGTTAAGTGGTTAAGTTAAATTATTTAATTAATTTAAAATTATTAATTATTTAAGTACCTTTTAGTAATTAGAATCCGTAGATATTTACTAAGAAGATGATATAAATAAACATTGAATTCAGAAAACAACCAATGAAGAAGGTTTTAATTGTTAAAGAAGAAAAGCATTAAAGCTTAAAAGAAGCATTATTATTATTTATTTTTAATTTAAACGCTTTTAATTCACCTTATGCCTCAAGATATGACTTTTCTTTTAAGCATGTAAAAAGGATCAAACTATTTTTCCTTAATGTTTGACAAATATAATCGCTGTATAATCGTTTATGCCATTAATTTTCTTCTTTGTTCAAATATATCAAATTACTTTAATAATTTAATGCGCTTAAATAAAAGGATTAATGTTGATATAACTAAAAACTTAGCAATCAGATGAATTATACTTTATTTAAAAGAAAAAAAAGTAAAATCTTCAAACATAACAGAAAAAAAAGCGATAAAAAATTTTAAGAATAGTTAATTATAAGCTTTAAATTATTATTTGCTAACATATTGTAAAAATAAGACAATTTTGTCCGAATTAATTTTCTACTTTATCCCTCTTAGACAAGTCCTTAAGGTATTTTGTTAATTGTAATAGCGGCGCTTATATTGCTTTTGAAAGGGCATTGAAAATTCAATTATACTTATGAAAAGTAGAGTCAGAATTAAATTCTGATATCTCTAAAAATATAAGCAACTTTGAAAGGATTTATATCTACGAACATTTTATCATTATTTATAATTAATGCAATTAATAATTTTTATTAATAATAGTTTCGTTATCAGTAATAGTTTTCAAACGGACAAATATTCTGAGTTTAATAGTGATCCGCGTTTTATTATTTTAAACAATAAGAAAATTACTTTTTCATTAAAGTTAACAGCAGGGGGGGGGGGGGTCATATTTATTTAAAGCTTTTCCGAAGTTGGTCTAAATAAATTGAATTAAAGAATCTTATTTTCATAATATTCAAATGCCAATTGATGTTTTATTTTGTAAAATCACACTTTCAATATCTCAGAGCCAAAAGATTAAGATCCCTAAGTATATGCACATTGTCTAAACAAGGAACATTGGTAATTATATCAAACAACATTTTTTGCTTGTCTCAATTTTGTTATGGGAATGTACAATAGTACAATGAGCATATAACATATTTATAATTAAAGGTCATTTAGAACGAATAAGAAGAACTAAATGCAAAATATAATAAACAGAAAAAAAAGAAACCTAGTACGTGTTTTCTGTTTTCAATATTTTTATTGCATACTAGCTGGTATCCGCCACATTGCTGCCTCAGAAAAAATAATTTTGAAAATATCGTTAGAAATTTAAAATAACTGTCTTGTTTAATAAGGAATGATAGAAAGAATAACATTTATTTTCTATTTGAAATGAATATATTCATTGAAATTGTATTATATATCAAGCAGAAGCGTAAATAATACTCTTTCTATTTTTTTAAATTTTACTATTCAAAACTTTAGAGTTGACAATACATATCTTTTTGTTTTTCCATCTTTAGCAGAAACAAATAAGTGCAAGTAATAAGCATTCAAAGTTTCATTGCAATCGGATGAGAGATACGGCACTGCATAAGAGACGCACAGACAAGCATTCATTTTTATTTGTATAGATTACATAATTTTTCTATGCCTATAACCTTCCCGTAAATGCAAAAAATAACTATTCAAGGTTTCAAAGCAATCGGATGAGCTCTGAGGCAGCGCATAAGAGACATACCGATAAACATTCATTTTCATTTATATAAATTTAATTATTTTTCGGTATGTAATTGAAAGTTAATTGATAAGGGAAAATTTCTCCTCAAATAATTCATTAAGAAGAAAATCTACTTTATATACAATTTACATCAATTAACTTTTAATTACATTCATAAAAATATTTACATATACAGTAAAAATATTGAAAATAGAAAACGCATACTATGTTTCTTTCTTTATTCTGCTTATTAAATTTTGCATTTAGTTCTTCTTCAAAAACCTTTGAAAACTTTCGAAATCAAACCTTCGCTTTGTCACATAAAAATTATAAGAAAATATTTATCAGAGTCAGAAATAGACATTAAATATCTTGAAATATCTGAATATAAATATTATAATTACTCTGAAAATATCATGAATCAAAATTAATAGAGAAATTCAAGCTCATTCAATACTTTTATATAAAATGGAATACAAATTCTTCATATTTTCTTTTTTAACTGCATACGAATGTCTTCTCTTAGCATTTATGGAATCGAATCTATATTAGAATAGAATAGAGTCTATATCAGAATAGAATAGAATCTATATTAGAATAGAATAGAATCTATATAAGAATAGAATAGAATCTATATTAGAATAGAATCTATATTAGAATAGAATAGAATCTATATTGGATTAGAGTAGAACCTATGTTAGAATAGAATTTACATTGGAATAAAATATAATCTGTACTAAAATAGAATAGAATCTGTATTGGAATAGTATATAATCTATGTTATAATAGAATAAAGTCTATATTGTAATAGAATAGAATCTAGGTTAGAATAGAATATAATATTTATATTGGAATAGAATAAAATCCATGTTAGAATGGAATAGAATATAGTCTATATTGGAATAAAATCTATCTTAGAATTGAATAGAGTCTATATTGGAATAGAGTCTTTATTGGAATTGAATCTATCTTAGAATTGAATAGAGTCTATATTGGAATAGAGTCTTTATTGGAATAGAATCTATCTTAGAATAGAATAGAGTCTATATTGGAATAGAATCTAAGAATAGAATAGAGTCTATATTGGAATAGAATCTAAGAATAGAATAGAGTCTATATTGGAATAGAATCTAAGAATAGAATAGAGTCTATATTGGAGTAGAAAAGAATAAAGTTTATATTGGAATAGAAGAGAAGAGAATCTATATTAGAATAGAAGAGAATATATGTTAAAATAGAATAAATTCTATATTGGAATAGAAGAGAATCTATGTTAGAATAGAATATATTCTATATTGGAATGGAAGAAAATCTATGTTTGAATAGAATAGAGTCTATATTGGAATAGGAGAGAATCTATGATAGAATAGAATAGAATCTATATTGTAATTGATTATAATCTATACTAGAATAGAAGTAGTATATATTACTATAGAAACTATATTGTATCTTTTATTGAAGAAACGTTTTTCAACACCAAAGACAGCTACTTCAACAATAAAATAATAGCATACTCCTCTTCTAAAAACAAAGCATATGTTACAATTCAATATTCGAGTACTTTAATTTTTTAATACCCTTAAGCCTAAATTTAATTGTCTGGCCCATTTCTCTCATCCTTATGATTCGTGATAAAATCTTCAAAACATTTATTTTAATCTCTAGATTAATATTTAAAAAGCCTTTTTACTGACTTGAAAAATGAAAACAATTAAACATTTGTTTTGTTGACAGGAATATTTTAGTATTTAAAAGCAAGCAATTCTTTTTAAAAATTATAAACTTTTAGTAAGTTTCATACTATTCCAACATATAAAACTGACGTTTGGAAAATTCATGGATAATTTTCATTATAAACAATGTCAGGGTAAAAGACATTTTAGATTATCCAAAGTGTCTTCAAAGTATTGATTTCAATAGAACTTTGAGCAAAGTATTTCTTTCAGAAGTGTTTGAAAAGATTTAAATTTCTTTTCACAGATCTTTTCTTGTAAGTGAGAAATTCCTGAAAGAGGGCAAAGGAATTCGCAAAGTAATGTAAATTTCGACTAAAAAAAAACTGCTGTTGCTTTGCATTTGAATCTTGTCAACTTTATTCAAACTGAGGAATTCTTGCGCCTTACTGATTTTCTTCCTTATTTGTGATTTCCGAACAATAAAGATAAAACAGATGCAAAGAAACAGCAAATTATTTGCATACGGTTTTTGTTATTTTTAAGGAATTCCCCACCTCGAAAAAAATGCAAAAAGGTGGGGGGGGGGCAAAGAGGAAGGTAGAAAGCAGACAGATGAAGTAAAATTTTACTGCACGTGTGAGATATCATTTTTTTAAAAAATATTAGTATAGAAAGTAAAATATATTCAACATATTATAACACGGTAGAAGGAAAAAGTCATTAATTTCGCTAGAAACTAAAATAATTCAAAAGAATCTAGAATCTTGATCCAGTGTTACATGATAATAAAATTAGAATTTAATATAAAGCATCTTTGCTTGAAAAGTTTTAATTTATTTCAGATTGTTGACAGATGAAGTAAAATTTTACTGCATCTGCGGGATATCAATTGCTTTACATTAGTATAGAGAAGTAAGAGAAATTCAACATACTATGTATAAAGCATACTATTCGGCATACTACATCAACATTGTATGTAGTCATTAATTTCACTATATACTCAAATAATTCAAAAGAATCCAGAATCATGATCGTGTGTTACATGAAAATAAAATTAGAGCTCAACATAAAGCGCCTTTGCTTAAAAAGTTTTAATTTATTTCAGATTGTTTTAAGAAATGTTTTTAGTGATTATTCTGAAATTATGATTTGCAATTTACGAATACGTATGCCTTTTCTAGCTGGCTCAAGACGAAGACAGAAAATAGGTAGGGGAAGTGAAATTTTACTGCATGTGCAGGATATCAATTTCTTTACATTAGCATAGATAAGTAAGAGAAATTCAGCATACTATCTATAAAGCATACTATGACAGTATTGTATGTATAAAGAATTCATTACTTTCACTATATACTCAAATAATTCAGGAGCATCTAGAGTCCTAATCCAGTGTTATATGATAACAAAATTAGAATTCAACATAGAAAGCACCTTTTAATTTATTGCAGATTGTTTCAAGAAATGTTTTTAGTAATTCTTCTGAAATTATGATCAAATTGTTTTGCAATTTACGAATACATATGCCTTTTCTAGCTGGCACAAGAAGAAGACTGAAAATAGGTAGATGAAATAAAGTTTTACTGCACGTGCAGAATATCAATTTCTTAACAATAGTATAGATAATTAAAAGAAATTCATCCTATTATAGCATTGTATGTATAAAGAAGCCATTAATTTCACTAGATACTCAAATAATTCAGAAGAATCCCGATCCTGTGTTACAAGATAATAAAATTAGAACAAAGTACCTTTGCTTGAAACAATTTATTGCAGATTGTCATAATAAATGTTTTTAGTGACTTCCCGTCTAAGATAACAGTCGAATTTTCTAGCAATTTACAAATACATATGTCATTCCTAGCTGGCACAAGACAAAAAAGGTAGGTGACAAAAATTTTTTGCACTTGTCGAATATCATTTTTTTCTGTATAAATAAGTAAGAGAAATTAAACACTGTAGGGAATAACAAGTCATTAATTTCACTAGATATTCAAATAATTCAGAAGATTCTAGAATATAGATCCAGTGTTACAATATAATAAAATTAAAACTCAACACAAAACCCCGTTGTTTGAAAATTTTTAGTTCATTTCAGATGGTTTTAAGAAATGTTTATAGTGATTTTAAATTTCGATCTAAAATTACAATCAAATTTCCTAGCAATTTGTTAATAAATGCCATTTTTAACAAAAGGGATTTGTATAAGATCGTTCGGTTTCTATTTTTCATTCATTCGATGTCATAAATAATATTCCAGAAAAAGGATGGTGAATGTTTAAGACGTACAATGTGGTTCTTTTTAGTTATTGTGACGTCATGTTTTAAAGCAAAACTAAGGCTACTTTGGGATGTAATTTTAAGCCGCTGTCTGATGACATGGACGGTTCCTGAACTGGTACCTCCCTCTTTCAAAGTTCCACAAAAACGAGTGGACACTTAACACCGGTGCACCAGACCCGCATGCACGGCAGTTTTTTGATGGAATCGGGTCTCGGATTTAGAAACCTCCAATTTCCAAACATTACCACCAAGCCACTGCATCTGTATATTGTTCTGTAAAACATCATTCTATTAAATTTGGAGTTGCTGAAAAGTTTTTTTTCTGTTAACTTTTGGAGTCTTTTCCTGTTTTTAAAAGATGAATTTTAAATGTAAATTTATCATTTAATTAAATTTCGCTTTATTCAATTGTAGAAAAGGATACTAAACTTATTTTTAATTCTTTTAACTTCTTCGTCTATAAAAGTTCAGGATGCTGGAATTTCTCAACAAACTAAATTCCTATTTCAATTGAATGTAAGTTATAGATAGTATTTTCATTATTTTATTAATGAATAAATATGAAAACAACATAGTAATTTAGACCAAAAATTAATATTGCATCACCTAAGTAGTAAAAGTAGGATCTAATGAAACACAGCAATATCAATGAAAAAAACTATAAATAAAACTGTAAACGAGCATTCCTCAGAAATAGTTTTTAAAAATAAATCCAATAAGTAAAGTCCCACAGCTATTTTGAATTATTAGCACTATCCAATATCTCCGATCAGATATTTTTATACTTCCATTGAACTCATAAAATTACTTTTAAAAAAAGGTCTTACTAGTCTTATATTTTAAAGTGGTTTTTCTAGTACCTCAATTCATGAGATAGACTATATATGGTATTGAGTCTAATTTACGAAATCTCAATATTGAAATTTACGAAATCAACACACTTCTGAAAACAGCCCCTTGAGGATTTCTTGCTATGGTTTAGTTATATTAACGTCCAGATTGAAAGAAGCACTAGGGCTATTTTGGGACGGACCTCATAAATTTGAACCTTAGTCAGACGACGAGGACGGCACCTAAGCTGGCATCCTCCTCTCCTGACAAGACCAGCAGGAAGACGTTTGGCATGATGGATTCAACGTGAAACAGACCTCCTTACACGGCGGTTCTTAGGAGGAATCGGGTCTCGAACCTGAAATCCTCCAATTCCGAAGCTGAGAACTTACCACTGGACCACCATGGGTTGATTACTTATTAGAAGGGATTTCTAAAATTGTCAATATAGATAAGAATCAGCAGTAGTGGCCTCCCCAAAACTTTCTCGCATTTTTGTGGTAAAAGTGCTCTCACGAAGAATGCCTTTCGTGGCCTTGGCGTATAATAGTTGTAAAATATTAACCTTTGATATGAATTTGACATTTTTACTTCACTTAACATGTGATCCTTGGAGATTTTTTTCGGCGATTAATTCTTGCCGTACGGTTAATAGTATTCGAAAATCAAATTTGTATTTTAAATGCGTTTTACCCAAACGATTAGGACAAAAATTTCGCACAAAACTACACATGTAATCATAAAACTCCATACCAAATTGAATATATTTCAATCACAAAGTTTTGAGATGTCGTGTTTACATGTTCCTGAAAGTATAAACAAACAGAGGGCCAACCCCGTGTTAGATTTGACTTCAAATTCGATGTTTATGTTCAATTTGTGCGTCGAAATTAACTATTTAGTTCTCTTCATTTTGTGATTATCCAGAGGACTTATATTCGAAGAACCGAATAGACAGACTTCCTCTGAAAAGATTTTATTAAGAAAAATCTACAGATTTGGAGCAAAGTCCGAATAGACAGACTTCCTCTGAAAAGATTTTATTAAGAAAAATCTACAGATTTGGAGCAAAGTCCGAATAGACAGACTTCCGCATACCAAATTTCATCCCTCTAACTCAAATCGTTTATTAGTTATCTTTATCACAGATAAATAGACAGAGGGGCATTTTCAAAAATAGCGTTTTCAAAACTCGGTAAGGTGTAAAATTTGTCAAATTTTGTCAAAAACTTGAGCTCGAATTTTTTGACGATTACAATTCTTTATCTATAACACATATAAGAGAATGCGAAAAGCAAAAGGATGAAGACACCGAAATTGACATAGTTTCAATGCTAGGTCTATTCAATAGATCTAGTTCAAATATCAGGCCTGAAAAAATCATTTATCACATATTTATTTATTTATTTGTCAATTTGAAATGTAGTATAAAACCTTTTTTTCTTGTTATTATGTTATAAAAGGATTTACTAAAAATTTCACTGCAAAATATTTATTATGTTGGAGATCTCAGACAAATTGATAGAATTCTTGGACGCAAGTCATCAAATACGTTTTAGAGAGCAGAAAATTGGCCTTTTTGAATGCTTTTCCGAAAAGTACTTCCAGGGTTTGCTTTTAAAATATCGATATCTATTTGAAAAGTGTTTGGTTTATGCATTTACTCATGATTTGGTAGAGATTTACTACTCAAGATTGAGTAGAAAGATTCAGCTTTACGACTCAAGATTTTTTAAAGTATTTGATTTATATATCTAGATTCATTGGATACATAGAAAAATAGATATGTACTCATCAAATGCAAACCTTTCTTCTCCTTGAATTTGTAACAAATTTCTTCCTCCTCTGTCTTATTTTTTCAATATCGAATGCAAAATCTCACAATACAAACAAAACTACTCATTAGTCATCCTATTCAGTATATGTGTGTGTGTGTGTGTGTGTGTGTGTGTGTGTGTGTGTGTGTGTGT
>JAPMOQ010057540.1:533668-549402 GCA_026543055.1 Argiope trifasciata | reverse complement strand
TTTGAAAAACTTGTTTTCGAATTCAATATTTCCAAAAGACCGGTTTTCTAATTTTTGTCAAAAAAAAAACAGAATACGAAAGAATATTTAATTTAACTTATGTAAAATAATAAAAATAAAATCATTAACAAAGTCAAAATATAAAAAATAAATTAAAGATTACACATACATATTACTTACACAGAATAACGAAAACTCAAGCAAAAATTTCAAATAATATTTATATTATTTTCATTAATTTTAATTTCTCCCACGAAAATAGGGTTTTAATAGGGCTCTTAAGATAATAGCAATCAATATTCAAATCATGTAGAAATTTATAAAATTTTATAACAGTTTACAAAAATATACAAATATACATTCAAATATATATATCGAAAAAAAGTTATTTTAGTTACTTTTTATTAAATAATTATCAAAAAATTATGGATTTTCGTAAGAATTGAACTCGCATTCTTCACCTTCACGTGAAAAATACTGAAATCCTTGCGTTTTACCGATTTACCTTATTACCTGTTGATTTTAATTTTCATTACAAGCTGCTAAAACTATATTTAAAGTGTAATTAAATTTAATGAAGGAATTTATATTTAAAAAACTTTATTAACATCAAGTATCATCCATTTAAAGTTGTTTTTTTTTTTTTTTTTTTTTTCAAAAAATGTATTTGAACTTAAAAGGATGAAAAAAAGCATTTTATAAACGATTGAAAATCTGAACAAGATGTATAAAAAAAATATATACTGAGAGTGTGAACTAATAGTAGAAATTGAAAAAGATATATTTACAAAAGTATGTAGAAATTTATAAAAATATATAAAAATTTGTAAAAAATATAAAAATTTACAAAAATATATAAACGAATATATTTATAGATGAATTCAGCTGCTGATAAAAGTTAAATAATTAAATTTGTTATTTTATTAAAAGATTTTTTCCGTCAAGTGAAGTCGCAGTAACTCGAAAATTGTTAAAGCCAATTTAAAGTCATTCATAATTAATGGAATAACGGCAAATGTCACAGCGTAACTGTATTAACATCAAGTATCATCAACAACAATTTTTTTAATGTTTTTGAACTTAAATGGATGAATAAAAAGTATTTTATAAACGATTGAAAATTCGAACAAGATATATAAATTAATCTATATAGGGAGAGTGTGAACTAATAGTAGGAATTGAAAAAGAGATATATTTGCAAAATTGTGTCGAAATTTACAAAAATATATAAAAACTCATAAAAATATAAAAATTTACAAAAAGATATAAAAGCTTATAAAAATATAAAAATTTACAAAAATATATAGACGGATATATTTATAGATGAATTCATTTGTTAATAAAAGTTGAGTAATTAAAATTTATTATTTTATTAAAAGATTTTTTCCTTCAAGTGCAAATCGTAGTCACTGGAAAACTGTGAAAATCAATTTAAAAAATTTCACAATTAATGGAATAAAGACAAATGTCACAGCGAAGGAAAACAGATTTATCTAGTGTAGACTGATATGGTTTACATTATTTAAATTATTTACGAATTACGTTTTATTATTAAATGGTTTTAAATTGAATACTGGAACTTTCCTAGAAATAATTAATTAAATACTCAAGTACAAAATGAATGCATTTATGAAATTAATATTTACTTTAATTATTGAAAAGATAAAATATATTTTCAATTTATTCATTATAAAAAGATATTTTAAATAACCAGAATATCTATTTTATATATTTTTCATGTGGAATATAATTACTATCACTCGTCTAAAATAAGCTTCTCTTACTTTACAAAATTTTTATGACAATTTTAATATTGATTGTATCTACTAATTTAAATATATTTAATTACATGTATCAAAGCACTGACTATTATTCTGTTATTGCATTGAAAAAGAAACCGCAAACGATTATATTTAATATTTATGAGTTTGAATAGATGTGGGTAAGACGATATGCGGTAGAAGAGTTTTTTAGTAGTATAATCCTTAAAGTATTTTCATATATGCTTCTAGAGTATAATAGTATTTTAATTGAATATTGATTGTTCCATAAAAACTACCATCACGTGTTATGTTTAACAGGGTAATGTAATGAAAAAAATTTAAAATATGCAATTTGAATTTTTTTCGTTTGATTGAAGTAATATCATAGCGAAAAAGCAAAGCTACAATTTTTACTCACAATCTACTTCTATTTAAGAATCTACTTTCTATATACGTTTTGTCAATCAATTCCTACTATCAGTTCAAACTCTTCTCTCTCTCACACACACACATATATATATAGGGGGGGGGGCGTGTGCGTGTGTGTGTGTGTGTTAACAAGCAGCAGTATTTGGAAAATATAAATTGTAGATGGGAATATTGATGCGCAGATTGGAAACAGATAGCGCTAGTAGTTTTAGACCAATCGTTTGAGCAGATAGTGTTAGTACCGAGACCTGAAACAGCGACAGTAATGGCAAGACGTCTCGAGAAGTGGTCTCGCACAGTTATGATATGATTTTGATGGGCCAAGAATGTGACCCTATCGGACATTCAAAGACAAATCTTTGAAATGTTCGGGAGCGAAGCAATGAGTAGTGACGAAATGGCTGATGGAAGTTGTCATTCTTCTGCATCCTCCCCATACAGACCCGATTTGGTTCCCGGAGGCTATTTCCTTTCCCTGGCATTGAAATACTTAACAGAAACAAGGTTCAAATCAGACGGTGATGTTCAAAAAGATGCCGAGAACTGGTTCAATAGACAGGGACCTGATTATTACCAAGACGTGTAAGGAAATTTTTTCAATGGTATGATAAATGCCACAAAACGTTTGATAGTTGTGTAGAAAAGCGACCATCACATATGTCTCTTAATTACTATTTGCATCCTATGCCTATTGTTAATAAATAAATTTTCCTTTCATTTGTAATTTTTTTTGGATCACCCCTTGTACAATTGATTATACACCAGGTAAATCGTTTTCAAAAACAATCGGGTCAGTCCAATGCCACTTGGTCATACCAAGCCGAATGAGATTTAGCTCTTTCGAACTAAGATAAAAGTGGGCGCCTTTCGGAGTTAACGAGCAACGTTGTGAAAGCACGTCTTTGCTCAAACACACCCGACATGACCTCTCATTCATACTTTCATTCCTCCATTCGTAAGTCAGAATTTAGAGACCGACTCACCTCTGAATCAGTACCCCCAGAGGTATAATTTGTTATAGGAACTTGGAGGACTTTAAGTCAGGACATATTTAACGTGCCCCAACTGCCATTAGCCATCACGGCTTCCTTTGGCCGAGACTAGGACAGAACTCGCTATCTCTCGGTTACGAGACTGACGCTCTACCAACCAGGCTACCGCTGCCCTTTAAAAAGCACTAAACAAAGTAACTTATTTTATCTCATCAACTTCACAAACGCCTTTAAAAGCATGTAATTTAAGTGTTGGTGAAAAGAATTCTAGGTTATATTGTGGAATATGATTGTCTAATCATTTTTTTTCCTTCAGAAGAAACTCATCAAGTAAACCATCACTATTCTTTGAGAAAATCCATCATCGTCTCATACAAACAAATTAATAAATGTTCGCATTTTAAGCAGCGCAAAGTGATACTTAAATCTACTCTTTGCGCTTCCATCTTTCGGGAAAGTAAATTATTTCAAGATCTACATCAGGGGTAACAGCTTATTGATAACAATACTATTAAATTTTAAACATGTATATAAAATATCTTTAAACACTGATAATTTCAAATAAAATGTTAAAACAGGAAAAAATGTAGACAGTTTTAAACTAAAACTATTTTGAGTGAACAACGTGATTATATTAAACTTTCCGATTTCTATTCAACAATTACCTTAATTAAATTAATTTCATTCATTCTTTAAAAGATTCTGCAGGCTTATCTACTGCAAACAAATCCACATTTATCACGCAATAAAGTGAAAAAAGAAAGAAAAATAAATCTTTTTATGGAATTTTCTATGTCTCTTGTTCAATGGCAAACAAGTAATATAAAAAAATTAATTCAATTCTTACAACAAAAAACATTTTGTTTTAGTCGCTTTTTATTAAATAATTATCAAAAAAGTTAGTAAGTGTCAAAAGAATATGGATTTTTTCAAGAATTGAACTCGCGTTCTTCACCTTCTAGTGAAAAATACTGAAATCATTGCATTTTACCGAATGAGCTACTTCCAGTTGATTCCAATATCCTTTACAGACTGCTAAAATTTTATTTAAAGTATTAAAAATTAAATTAATGAATTAATATTTGAAAAAAAATGTGTTAACACCAATTGTTCTCCACTACAAGTTTTAAAAAATTCATTTGAACTTGAGTGGATGAATCAAAAGTATTCACGAACTAATATTTGAATGAGATATATAAATAAATGTATAGAGCGAGAGTGTGAACAAATAGTATTAACTGAAAATATAGGACAAAATTTCTCTTATAATATAACTGATAAGAAATCAAAGAAAGGATAAATTTATTTACCCTTATCAACACAATGATCATAATCAAAGAATTATTCCTTAAATGTACTAGAAAAGAACTCGATTATATAACATAAGAATATAATTAAGTACTCTTTTTTTTAACTTCCCAGATAATTCACCAAATCAGCCCTCGTTATCATCTGATAAAAATCAGGAAAAGTAGGGCAAAATTTTTATCATAATATAATTGATAAAAATTCAAAGGAGAGATAAATTTATTTACTCTTATCAACACAGTGGTCATCCTCAAAGAACTGTTCCTTAAATGCAATAGAAAAGAACTCGATTATGTAACAGAAGAAAATAATGAAGTACTCTTTTTTTAACTTTCCAAATAATTTCCTAAATGAGCCCTTGTTATCATCTGATTAAAATCATCATTATCTCTTACATAGTAATTAATTAGTATCAGCAGCTGAAAGTGATCCTACTCTTACATTTTTCCACTTTTAAGTAAAATACTAATTCCTGAAAATCTTTATTAAAGATAATAGCTTATTCTCCGTAACACTATCAAACGAAAAATGCACATAAAATATCTCTAAACAGTTATTGTTTCAAATAAGCTTTACATAATGACAAAAAATATATGAATTTTAAATGAAGACTATTTCGAGTGAGAATAAATTCACGGCTTTATATTTAGCAATTACGTTCATTATTCTTTCAAAGATTGTATTAAACTCTTTTCTGCAAACAGATTCATACTGCATTTACGCAGGCTGTTCTTTCTAATGTTGACTCAATATCTTATTTATAAATCGCAGGTACAAGTATTGACATTCGAAAAATTCTTTAGATGTCTTAAATAGAAGATTTTATGTTGTTTTGACCAATAAATATATTGTTAGACTGAATTTCAATGCCATTCCTGGTCCTAATAATTACAATAAAATATCTCTGAGACACTAACAGTATACTTTTTTAAAAGTTCGCTCTTCTTAGATTAAAATGGACCGAATATTCCTGTTTCATTTTTTAATTATTAGGGTCATATCAATGGTTACCCGTAAGAACATTCGCCAATCAACGCCCAGATCTTGTTCTAATTCACTTAAAATAATAATAATCGTTCAGTCAGGTATAAAATAAAATAATAAAAATCGCTCAGGTGTCGTTCTCGTCTTCTGACCGTGGTTCAAAACTACGAGGTCCGTCTCAAAATAGCCCTAGTGTTGCTTCAAAACGGGACGCTTATATAATTTAACTAAACTTAATCAAGTAATGAAAAAGTGTCGAATAACTGAAAAACAGATTCCAGGACAACATATAATTTAAACCGCCGAATAATGTTTGAATTCATATTTCTTTTTGTAATTTAAAATAAATGCCCATTACAAGTAGTTTACATATTTCTCATGGATACTCAAAATCCTTTAAAAAAAGAAAACGTTCAATGCGCAGCGTAACTTTCATTTGGAATCATGAATTTAAACAAAATGAAGGTTGGATTTAATTTAATATTCTTTTTAAGATCAAAACTGCAAACTTTTCATGCAGTATCGAACAGACGATAATTTCTTAAGGCACGAAATCATAAAAAACTAGACATTTCCTGAATTGTTAAGAATTCAGGGCGAATTTGTTTTAATCTACAATTTTGATTGAAATAGCTTTCACTGTTGCAAAAAAAAAAAAAAAATGTTTTGTGGTACTATCTTCGTAGACAGTACAACAAACATTTTTTATTGAAAAAATTTAATTGAAGGTACGCTCTAAATCATGACATTCAGAAACAACGCAGTAAAACATGGAATCAAAAATAATCGGCTTCCATAAATCATTCCAAATATAATCCAAAATTTCGATTTATCTTATAATTCCTTTTCCCACTGCTATAGAAGGTATCGATCGATGTTTAACTCCTCACTCACTGCCAGAATATGTAGCGACATCTAGGGAGGCTTTAAGAAGTTTTGTGAATTTAAATGTGTTGGCTGCTTTAAAACTCGCTATGATTAGTAAATGGAAGGATGCTTTGATTAAAATGTCTGGGATAATATATGAAATATATTATCTAGTATTGGAGACGGGAGATAAGCTTTTTTATAAAGTTGCTTTCTTATTTTTTTATGATTATTAATGAAAGATTTATCATAATTTTTGAACAAATACTAAGATTTCGTTCATTAACTCGTGACCCGGCAGCGATACACACCAAACAGAAAAACAGAAAATAAAAGTCGATAAGGAAGGGGGGGTTATACCCCCAAAATTTTATCCTGTACACACTAATAAAGGTTTATCCCTTTCTATAGACCTGTATAAAATTATGAATAAGGTAATTAAAGTTATGAGTGCTGAGTTATTTATTTTCAGAATTCCAAGCATGAAAATTGCATGCTTCTTAATGTGATAATGAATATCTATATCTGTGAGTAATTAGTCTCGTGCTATTTGCAATTGTTACAAAAAAAAAACTATTTCTAGATTACTTATCTGTTTTAGCTTTTTTACATTAATTTCTACATGAAAATATAATTTTATACAAAGCTTCAAGCATTAACAATGTTTTACCTTTTACCATAAGAATGGCGCAATAGAGCCAAGAATGGTCCTTGTGCCGAAAAACCCAAATTAACCAACCATCTCGATTACTTACTAGTATAATACATAGATTACTTACTAGTATAATACTTAATAAATAGGGAAAAAAAGAAATCTAATATGTATTTTGTAAACTCTTCGGGTGGAGGGGATCAATTTAATCTAAAATTTAACACACACACACACACATATATATATAATCGTAGTCACATGTCATATAATAAATTTCATTTCTCTAAGCTGTTAGGTTTTTCAATATTCGCATTTTGAAGCACCCAAAATTATGGCTGGACAAACTGTCAGTGCCTTGATAAATTTAGTCTCAAATTTCACATGACTCTATATTTTTGAGACTAATCTACGTAAAAAGTTTCATTTGTTTATCTTTTTTCATTTTGTAGTTATTGTATTAAATTGAAATATCACAGTTGCAGCAAAATGTAATCTCACTAACAGATATCCTCTGAATGATTTCGTTCAAGTCTTACTATAAATCTTTGCATGTTATGTTTTATTAACATGGTGATTTACATGTCTTAAGTAGATATTACATTGTTTCAACAATTAATAGGCTGATGAAAATATTCAGAAGTCAAACTTTTTACTAATTTATATTAAATTAACACCGATGCTTTTAATTATACTGAATAAGAAGCTACTGAATGATTAGTTACTGGCCTCAGAAGAGCCTGATCCAGAATATCGACTCTATTTGTTGCAGCAAGAACTACCACATTTGTTTTAGTGTTGAAACCTAAATAATACATACAGAAACAATTCATGCTCATAACTGAGCTACCCCAAATAATGTATTGTACACACACACAAAAATTTGCTACCAAAATTAACCCGGAAATGGAATTTAGAATTCCATTATTCCAGGCCAATCAAAGACCTCTTCGAGAAATAACTTATGCTAACGGATCTATCCATCTCGAAAAAATCATTGCATGTTTCTAAAAATCTTCTAAAATAGTGTTAATAGTGATGCAGTCTAGAAATTAAAGAATGATTAGTATTTTCATCATTAAGATATAATCACTTTTTAAGCATGAATTTTTTTTATTTAATTAACATATTAGCATAAAAACAATCTTTTAACTATAACAATAATAATTCAAGAAATAATCATAAAAATGAGTAGGAAATTTTCTGCAAAATATTATTTTATGACGCCCATACTGTTAAAGAAAACACAATGAAATATTTTCCCTAATAATTCCAGTAATCATTCAGTGAAAAAAAACCAAAAAATAATTCATTATAATTCAAATAGTTTATATAAATAAAGAAATATTTAAAAAAATAAATAAATCCTAATTTTGTTTACACTTTCC
Organism: Argiope trifasciata; assembly: GCA_026543055.1. Lineage (NCBI taxonomy): Eukaryota > Metazoa > Arthropoda > Arachnida > Araneae > Araneidae > Argiope > Argiope trifasciata. Next base: position 541,022 of record JAPMOQ010057540.1, on the reverse strand, counting down.
CGTTTTATAAGTCTTATTTAGCAAAATAATATCAAAATAATAAAATTTTTTTTTTTTAATTCCAATTTTCTATCACAAAATGTGATCATGTTATGAGGTTCCAAAATCTGTATTTTCTACTATCAAACGCCTGTCTCATGCAAAAGTCTGTCTTTAATCTCTTCCTTGTTTAGGTGATATAGTGATGATGAAAAAACGCCTTTCAAATATAGAAGAATCAACTTATATATATTACACAAACGAAATTGAAGCTATTATTTTAGGAATGTCGCGAAAACGAAAGCGATTGTACAGTTATGCATTTAGATTCTAAATAAATCAATTTTTCATCCTATTTAAAGATATTTTATCAAATTAAAATTAATAATCCCATATTTATAAAAATATATAAGAAGTGCGTTCTTACTAGTCAGTGTTGTAGAATATTTATAAAAATATTTAACGACAACTGCCCCACTAATCATCGCCTAATAGAAAATTTCTGAAACCTTCAACATATACGCACATTTCTGAATTGAAAAACTCTCCGAATCACGTAAGAAATCATATCTTTCAATAAATAAAATTACAGCTGAAAGTACAGCAAAGATTAAATTTTAACACAAACTATGGTGTTATTAATTTGACTGAAAGATATTTGACGCATTAATAATATAATTTTTTAAACAATTTACCCTTGTGAGAATAAAATTAACCGGGTTATGAAGATTTCAATGTCACTTTAGTATTCGAAGTTGTGAAGTGACCATTAATTCGCTTAAAACAATAATTAATTTTTAAATTAAAACTGAATATCAAGTTCAAGGACATTTTACATTATTTTATACAGTTGCTTAAATATTCCCAATAAAAGGACTTGATGAAATATTCAGTATTTAATTCTGAAAAATATAAAACTAAAAATGAAATGATTTGGTGTGATATTTTGGGCGTTTATACATAATAAAAATTATAAAGTCAGTGTGTTTAATCCAGTATCAAATAGACAATAATTTGTTCAAAGAAAAAATCATTAAAAAAACAGACATTTCCTAAATTATAAAAATTTAAAGTCAGTTGGTTTTAATCAACAATTTTGATTGAAATATTAGGTTGGTGCGTATGAAATGTCGGATTCTCTTTACATGCGGACATTTGTCTCCCTGTTTTCGTTATACTTTTGTCTTTGGCATAACCTCATTCATAGTCGTATTGTCCATTGCCAGAGACTCATTTCAGCAAAATAGGTTTTCTCGAAGGTCTTCTCTTTTGTTATTTCTTTTGAGTTTATTGCCGATATGAATTCTGCCGACATTCGCGTCATTTTCTTATATGAGTACAAACTTGGTAATAGTGCTGCAAAAGCTGCACGCAACATAAACCAAGCGTTTGGGGAGAATACGGTTAACGATCGGAAAGTGCAGCGTTGGTTCGAAAAATTTCGGACTGGCGATTTTTCACTGCAAAATGAGCCGCGCGGAAGACTCAAAACGTCTGTGAAGAATGATGACCTGAAGGCTCTAGTGGAAGCGGATCCAGCCGTATCCACGAGGGAACTTGCTATCAGGATGAAAGTTGACCATACAACGATATTGAGACACCTTTCTGAGATTGGCAAGTTTAAGAAGATGGACAAGTGGGTACCGCACGCACTGACAGAGCGAAATAAGCTGGAACGAACTGGAATATGAAGTTTTGCAGCATCTACCATATTCACCGGATCTCTCGCCGACCGATTTTCATTTTTTCAAGCATTTAGAGCTGTTTTTAAGGGGCAAACACTATGAAAATGAAGACAGTCTAAAAAACTCGATATCAGAGTTTATTAATTCTAAAGACCAAATTTTTTTTAAGACAGGCATCTACGCTTTAAAATCTCGTTGGGATAAGTGTATTGAAGCGAATGGAGCATACTTTGATTGAATAAACAGCTTTTGAAGAAAGATATGCAGTTTTATACAATCACTTAAGAATCCGACATTTCATACGCACCAACCTAATAGCTTTTGCATCTTTACAAATAATATTACAAACATTCTTTATTGAAAAGAACATGTAGATAAATTTAAATTAATATATTTTCTAAGTCAGTCCTTTCAGAAGGAAGAGCGTTTCAGAAAAAAATAATAGGTTTTCCGAAAATCATTTGAAATATAATCAGAAATTTCGACCTTATCTTGTTAGTTCTTTTCCATCTTTTAGAAATTTTAAATCGATATTTAAACTCTTCTTTCCTTACCAGAATAAGTAGCGACATCTAGGGAAGCTTTGAAAAGTTCTTTCAATTCAAATTTGTAGACTAATTTAAAATGTACTATGATTAGTTAAATAAGCGCTATGATTAAATATGAAATAAATCCTCCGGTAAAGGAAACATGATATAAGTTTATTTCTTAAACATTTTTTTTTCTTTTTTTATTTCTTCTATTAGTTTACACTCTCCTTATATATATTTATTTATTTACTTGCCGCCTTTGGCGACCAGCTGGTTCACCATGAGTAATGCATTCTAAAATTTTCAATTCAATCACATATTCATTAGCCAAAAATTAAGAAATAGTTAAAGTTAAAAGATTCAGTTATTAGTAAATAGTCGGTAACTTTATTCGGAAAAACTTTTTGAGTTTAATGCTCTAATAATTTATCAATAATGCTTTCAAAATATTAAAAATTTTTTTTCGGTGATATTGCCCAAATGTTAAATATGTTTTTTAAAGAAAGCGAAAAAGGGAAAAAATTATTGAATTAATAATACAGATATTGCAAAGATTATAGAAATATGCCATTAAGTCGAGATTTAATGCATATCCTGACTAAATTCAATCAGGTTTACCGTAAATAAAGAAGATTTATTGAATTAATCATTTAGATATTGCAAACGATCATAGAATCCTTTGCCTTGCATTTACTTTTTTAGAAAATATCACATTTATATATCTTTTATTTTATCCAGTCTCGTGCTAAAAGTTGCATTTCTTTAGATTTGATTTGCGATGATATTTGTTGTTTTTTAATTTGTACTTCCGGCATTGTTTTATTTTATCCAGTCACGTGCTAAAAAGCATGGTTAAAATATTTCTTTAAAAAGTCGTTAAAAATAGAAGCTTGAATTATACATTAAAACACTGATACCATTAGACAGCTAAGTTTTTTATCTTTAAATTGATATAAAAATCATGTTTGTGCAATAATATTTTCGGGAGTTATAGCGGAAAAACGTCGAAATTTCATTGAAATTTTAATTAGTTCAAATTCTAACTAAAAATTTGTAAAAAGGGCTCCGAGGTGCACAATCTCGACCTCCAAGTATACATGTACCAAATTTGGTAGCTGTAGGTCCGACGGCCTGGCCTGTAGAGTACCAACCCACACACATTGAGCTTTATTATAAGTATAGATATATCTTGTTCAAACTTCCAATCATTAATAAAATACTTTTTATTCATCTACTCAAATTCAAATACATTTTTTAAAACTTGTAGTGGGTGACACTCCATGTTAATACAGTTTTTTTCAAGTATTAATCCCTTAATTAAATTTAATACATTTTTAATGCATTAAATAGAGTTATAGCAGTTTGTAATGAAAATAGAAATCAACAGGTTGTAGATCAAACGGTAAAATGCCAGCATTTCCGTATTTTTCACGTGAAAGTGAAGAACGCGTGTTCAATTTTTAAGAAAATCAATAATTTTTAATGCTTAATTTCTTAATGCTTCATAACTTTTTTAATAATTATTTAATAAAAATTAACTAAAATAAAGAATGTTCTTTTTTGACCTAATTAGGAACTGAGCTTTAAAAAATTATATTACTTGCTTATTATTATTAATAAAAGGAATTGTCTTAAACTTTTAAGAAGTTTTTAGATTTCTTTCATAAACTCGTGACCTGGCAGCAACATTCCAAGATGGAAGACAGAAAATAGCCCTGGGTGGTTTAGGGGTAGTATTATCCGAATTTTCCTCAAGTAAAAGTTTAACCCTCTCTCTATATCTGTACAAAATTGTTGACAAGGCACTGAAAGTTTTAGATGTTCAGATATTTATTTTCAGAGTTCCAAGGATGAGAATTCCACTCTTCATAGTATAATAATGTATTCCGTTATTTTTGTATCATTAACCGCTTGCTATTTGCAATCAATTGTTGCAAATATGTCTCATTCTTGATTAATCGCTAAGATGAGTTAACACAGGAATACCAGGAAACCTAATATGTATTCCGGAAGTGGGTTTCTTTTTTTTTGGGAGGGGGGGCAATTAAAATAAAAATTTAACATAAAATTGTAGCTTAAATAATTGTAGTCATAATACCATACCACAAATATCATTTACGCAAGCTCTTACGTTTTTTAGTATTCGAATTTTTATGCGTTAAGAATTATAGCCCAAAAAACTGACAGTCCCGTCATCAAGTTGGTCTCAAACTTAGTACGCAATCTGTGTACTGATTTTTGTGCTTCCATCTTTTGCAATTTTGTAATCATTGTGCTAAAATTGTATTCATACAGTAGGGCTAATATTCTTCCTCTAAAGGAATTTCGTTCAAAATTTAATTAAAATCCTTACATGTTGTATCTTAATAATATGTGGAGATTTGTCTCTTAATCTTCACATATAAAAATGTGACCTCTTGATCTTCACGTTCAAAATAAATAGATTTTATTTTCAACCAATAAATGCACTGTTAATAAAATTATGTAGCCAAAAATCTTTTTAATCATCTCTCTTAATTAAATGGAATAAAAGTCCTTGACACCTTAAAAATTGGAAAAAAGACTCTTTTCTTTTCTGTTAATAAAACTAATCCTGATATGGAGCTTAGAATTTCATTCTTTCAGTCTACGATTTCTCCTAAAAAAACATCGTGCGTTGATTATTGGACCTCAATCGAAAAAACCATTAGATGTGCCTAAAATTTTCAAAAATAATGATATGAAAGGCGGAATTTAGGAATTTAAGAATGATTAGCAAAAAAAATTTTTAATTTTATTTTAGTTGATAATTTCTTGTAGAGGATAAAAGGAAAAAACAGACTTTTCTTGAATAGTTAAAGGTTTAGAAGAGTTTCTTTTAATCTACAATTTTGATTGAAAAAGATTCGCATTTTTGTAGGTACAACAAGTATTATTTTATTAAAAAGAATATGTGGAAGGAATTTCCCTGAGGACATTTTCCAAATCAAGACCTTCAGACTTAAAACAATAGAGCAGTTTTTGAATACTCGCGTCTTTACACGTGCAAAATTATAGACAAAGAAGCTGCCAGCCCTTTGACAAAGTCGATCTCAAATTCTATACTTCAGAAACTAAATCTGTGTACTAAATTTTATCTTTCTATCTATTTTTTCTTTTTTTCTCTCTTCGTAAATATCCTATTAAATTTCATTCGAGCAGTTTGACTAACATACTTCCTCTAAAATAAAAGAAACTTTTCCTTTTCTGTTAACAAAACTAATCCTGAAATGAAACTTAAAATTTCATAAGATTTCTTTAAAAAAAACACCTTATATTGATTAGTAGACAGCAATCGAAAAAAACCATTGAATGTGTCCGAAATTTTCAAAAATAAGAGGCGGAGTCTAGCAATTTCAGAATGATTAGCATCTTCATCTTCAAGAAGGTATAATCATTTTTATACAAGAATAATTTTATTTAATGAATATATTAGAAATAAAATTAACATTTAATCATAATAAGTGTAGTTTAACAAATGATTAGAAGATTTTCAGTTAAATATTATTTTCTGATAAATAAAAATAATAAAAATAATATAAATTTGTAAAGAAAATACATAGACTTTCGGTTATTCCATAAAAACATCCAGTATCCATTCCATCAAGAAAAACAGCCAATTTAGGAAATAATTTATAATTATGAGTCAAGTAGTTTATGCAAATAATCAGACTTCTAAAAAGCAAGGAAACCAAAAATTTTATATAATATCCCGTTTTAGAAGTCATATTTAACATAATATTCTTAAAATACTAAAATTCTACTTTAAAAATACAAAGCGTGACCATGTTATGAGCCTCCAAAATCAAATTTTTTACTATTAAATACTCAGTACTGACGAAATATAGAGTACTGACGAAAGGAGCAATTTCTAATAGAGATACGTCACCTTAAATATATTAAATAGACAGTACTGATACTGTAAGAAAGCAGCAAATGCAGAGGAGATTATACAATCAGGCTTCTTGATTTTAAATAAATCAAGACTGCATTATTTTCATGCGCATTATTCATTGGATTTAAATTTATTATGTCATATTTATAAAATATGCAAGAAGTGCATATTTACAGATCACTGTTGTAGCATTTTATACAGAAATTCAACTATACGTAATGACAGATACTGATGATAATATCGTGTCCGTGTTAATAGTAAAAGGGGATGCAGTAGCTTCTGAGAGTAAAGGCGTCTGAGCACCCCAAGGCAGAAGTCTGACTTCTAGCTCAAATGAAGACGACACACACACACATTCGCTTGCATAACCCTCTTTTACAGGGGAGGGGGCTCATTCACACATCTCACAGATAGAGCACAAGGAAAGAACAACTATGTCCAAACCAGGACTCGAACCTGAAACGCCCAAATCACGTGGAAGACGAGCTACCCCTAAGCTAGAACGCCCGGTGACTGCCTCTAATCATGACTTAATAAAAAAATATAAATAAATTTAACCTTTCGACGTATAAATACATTTCTGAATTAAAAAATGCTCTGAATGACAATCATGTTTCAATCAATAAAAGCATTTCTGAAAATAATACATTAATTAAATTTTAACACAGATAGCAGAAATGAGAATCCTTCAAGCTCTAACAATATAATTTTTTTAAACCCGATATTTTAAATCTAAAATAAAATCGAACCACGAAGATTTCAATATCACATTAATAGTTCTATGTTACATCTTGTCAATGGTTGCCTGTAAAAATATTTTGCAACCAAATACCAGTTCATGATCAAAGGGACAACTAACTTAGTTAAAATAGTAATAATTAGAGCTATATATAACGGATATTTTTATTAGAAGAATTTTCTTTGTTATAAATTGTATACTATTGTATATATTGTATACTTTGTATACTATTTTTGTGTAGATAGTATAAATCTTCAAATGAAGAAAAATTTACTCATAAAATGGTCCGGACAAAGTGAGACATTCATTCTGAATATTGAATAAAGCAAGCAATGTAAAAAAAATTAACATTTTACGAGTTACGAAAAACAAAGCATTGTATAAAATTTAGACATAGAATTTTTTTTCAGCAGTAAATTTATCGAACCAAATAACATAAAATTTAAATATTCAAACAGCATAAATATAAATAATCAAAATAACATAAAATATAAATAATCAAAATAAC
>JAPMOQ010057540.1:508293-533658 GCA_026543055.1 Argiope trifasciata | reverse complement strand
CATAAAATATAAATAATCAAAATAACATAAAATATAAATAATCAAAACATCATAGAATATTAATAATCAAAAAGGTATAAAAAATAAATAATCAGAATGACATAAAATATAAATAATCAAAGTAGCATAAAATATAAACTATCAATCAAGAAAAGTTTATTATCCAACAAACTTTAATGAAATATTAAGACTCATAAAACGTAGTAAAAAATAAATTTGAATTAAGTATTAAGACAAGCGAGATTTCTTTTACCACAATACGTATCAAGAAATTATAAGTGATGATAAAATATTTTATAATCAATCAAAAGGTTAAATCAAGTTTTTTAAAAAAGAAGGGCAACAAATGGCATATAAACTACATTCCAGTAACAACTTAGATTTTCTATAATTTAGACCTCAATTAAAATTCATCGTTATTTATATAAATTAAAATAAATGTCTATTAAAAAGGAGTATACTATTTTTGTGTAGATAGTATAAATCTTCAAATGAAGAAAAATTTACTCATAAAATGGTCCGGACAAAGTGAGACATTCATTCTGAATATTGAATAAAGCAAGCAATGTAAAAAAAATGATTTCAATCCCTAATTAGGTCAATAATGAGTTTTTTTTTTTTATTTTAGTTACTTTTTATTAAAAATTTATCAAAAATCGATTGATTTTCGTAAGAGTTCATCTCGCATTCTTCATCTTCAAGTGAAAAATACTATGCATTTTACCGATTGAGCCTGTTGATTTCAATGGGCATTACAAACCACTAAAACTCTATTTAAAGCATTAAAATTGATTAAATTTAATTAATGGATTGATATTTGAAAAAAAACGTATTAATATCCAGTGTCATCCACTAAAGAATCTTAAAAAATGTATTTGAACTTGAGTGGATGAATAAAAGTATTTTATTAATGATCAAAAATTTGAACAAGATACATAAATAAACATACATATAAAGGGAGAGTGTGAAATAATAGAAGGAATTGAAATAAATAAAAAGAAAAGAAGAGGGCTGGATTTGATTCTAAGTCCCTTTCAAATCAAAACTGAAAATAATGGTCAAAGATGTTTTCCTTTGGTATACAGTAAACTCTCGCTACAACGATACCCGATAAAACAATAACTCCCTCTACTACAATAATGTTTTGTGGTCCCGGTGATTTTGCATATAAACTAATGTTAATCTCCCCTCAATATTGCGATATTCTCTAGAACAATAAACCTCTGTAAAACGATTTTTTCAATCTAAATTTCAGTATTATTTTCTCCCTTTATAATAATATTTGGATTTTCAAATGCTTTTTTTTTTCGTTTTATTTTGTTATTTTTTCCGTCTATTAAGACTCATTGTGGATATTCAACTTATCCCTGAATAAATAGCTATTGTTCAGATTTCAAAACAGATGAAGACCACCCTTTTGGGAAATGGAGTGGGTGAGGGGGGTGAATTGTAAATGTATGCCTAGTCTCATTTCCCAGTAAGCTTTGGAATTCTAATAAGGTTTAAGGACATCTAGACCTGTCTGGTCACCTTGTCACAGAATAAGTGCCCTTTGTTAGAGGAACAGGGGGAGATGGAGACGGGGTGTTGTTAAGTAACGTACTGAAAAGTGAGTTCAAAGGTTGTTTTATAGTCTTTAACGATTTTGAGTTCTACGCGAAACATTTGGTTTAAACTTTTCTTTCTTTCACGCGATATTGTTCCCTAAAGGCTTAAAAGTAGTATGTTATGCCCCTTAAACTAATAATAATAATAACTCTTATTAAATGCTCAAAATATGTGGGCCCTCGATATAACAATATGCCTCTCTACAACAATATATTTATTTGGTCCCTAAAATATTGTTGTAACGAGGTTTCACTGTATTATATATATTAACAAGGAAAAATAGATTAAATATTTACAAAGAAAAGATTTTCCAAAATGTTATCAAAAGCGCAGAGCTTTATTCTGAAAAAGGAGACTAAAAATGAAATGATTTTCTGTATTTATTCCTAATAAGAATTATCAAATGAGTACATTTAATACAATATACCAAATAATTGATAATTTCTTGTTGAGATAAATCATAAAAAAACAGACTTTTCTTGAATATTTAAAAGTACAAGGCAAGTTTTTTTAAACTCATAATTTTGATTGAAAAAAAATAAGTATGTTTCATATTAACACCTCAAACATTTTTTTAAAGAATATGTGGAAAGAATTTAGCTGAAAACATTTTCCAAGTCAAGACCTTCAGAGTTAAAACAATCGATTGGTGGAGTAAAAAATAATCGGTTTCCTGTAAATCATTTGGAATATAATCAACAGTTTGGAATTTATCTCACAAGATTCTTTCCCCATTGTTGCAGAAAGTTTAAACCGATATTTAAACTCCTCTCGTTCCCGGATACGTAGCGACACCTAGGGAGGATTTGAAAAGTTCTTTCAATTCAAATTTGTTGACTAATTTTAATTTCACTATAGTTAATATTATAAAACTTTATTAGTAACTATGAAATATATCATCCTGTAAAGGAAACAGGCGATCTGTTTAGTTTTAAACAATTTATTTCTTGCTTTTTGTGATTATTATTGAAAGGAATTATCATTAATCTACATCAGAGGTGTCCAAACTACGGCCCGCCAAAGGATTTTATCCGGCCCACGGAGAGTTTTAAAACATAATGATGTTTTCGCCCAAACCTTTTCATTTTCATAAAGGTATTTCGAAAAACTACGTGGCCAACAAAACGGAGTTGTTGTACTTGACCAAACACAAATGTCTATCGCGCTGTTAAGTTATAAGACTAAATTAAAAAATATATTTCGGTAACTCAAACATAAAAGAAATTTTATACGCATGTGAATTTTAACGATAAGCAGAGTCTTATTGTTTTGTTGTAAATAAAGCATCAGCAATTTTGAGTACTTCGCTTAAAGAAGCACTTAAGTATAAATAAACAAATATCGTTTTAATTTCGATAACGTTTCAAATTTTGATCCCAACTATAAAGACATTCTTCAACAACAACAAAAAAAAAGTTTCATCATTCGCATTAGAAGTTGCATGAAAATATTTCAATTTATATAAAATAATTATACTTTGTTTATTTAGTATTTTGTATTTTCAAGTTACAATAAAATAGTATTAATTAATAGTATTTAATGCTACTTTATTCATAATGATATTTTTCAATTTGTATATACATGTGGCCCGTATAACATGGATCTAATTTCGATCCGGCCCGCGCCGCGAAAAGTTTGGACACCTCTGATCGACATCAATAAAAAGGAATGTTTGTCTTTATGTCTCTTATGCACTGCCGTAATGTACATCCGATTCCGATAAAACTTCGACTATTATTACTTGCAGTCATAGGCATAATACAATCATCTGAATTATAAAAAATGTTTTTAAATCTATTAACCATGGATTAACCTCCAAATAACTCACCAAAGAGACACAACAGATTCAGTAAATATGTTAAGTTCAAGCTAAACATTCATATTTTGTAGATATTGCACGTGAATCGTTCTCTGAGGTAACAGCTTCAGTAGAAAATGTATGCAAGAAAGTTTCAGGGGAACCAATCCTGTAGGTCTGAAATTTTAACTAAACATTTAATAAAATTTTAGCGTTTTTTTTAGAAACTTCAGGTAAATATCATAGTACAAATAATTTTGCACCATCTTAGCTTTCAAGAAAAAAATTTTAAACTATATTAAAGATTTTATGGCATAAATACAGTGGGTAAAAAAAGTTTCCGTACGGTCACTAAATTTAAGAATAAATGAGCATAATTTGTAAAGTATTGCATTTTTTCTTTAAATACTGTCTATATGTGTTTAGTATAAATCTATAGAAAGAGATTTTTGTAAATTTTCATTTTTAAAAAACGAGAAAAGCATATTATTTGCAATATCTAAGGTAAATTGAAAATTGCAGTGCAAAAAAGTTTCCGTACACTTAATGCAAATTCTTTCTGAAGTGTTTAAAACAGGCCCGCAGTAAATCTTTGACGTCAGAAAGTTAATCACTGATAAGAAAACAACATTTTGACAGTTGTTGAGTTTAAATTTGTTCTTGATCGTCTCAAAATGGAAGTTCCCAGAGCTATTCGGGATTAGTGATTAAATTGCGAAATGATGGATTATCCATGAAAAGGATTAGTGAAAGGATTAAAAAATCGAAGTCTACTGTGAAATGTATCATTGAAAGATATCGTAAACTTCATCCACTTGAGGATAGAGATCGATCCGGGAGGCCATCAAAATTAAATCGGTGCATAAAAGAAACATCATACGCCAAGTTCAAGAAAATCCACGAATTAGTGCACCGAAGTTGGCAGCTGATTTAATGGTTGGTTACAACATTAAAGTCTCAACTCAAACCGTGAGAAATGTCATTAAAAAAAGTGGTTATCATGGACTTACTGCCTGGAAGAAACCCTATATAAGTTTGTACAACAGGAAAAAGCGCCTCGAATTTACAATGAAGCATGTAAGCAAGCTATTATCTTTTGGGGAATCCATTCTTTTTAGCGATGAATCAAAATTTAACATTCATGGGTCAGATGGCCGAGTTATGGTGCGGAGAAAACCAAACGAACAATTGCTAACTAAAAATTTATGCGGAACTGTGAAGCATGGTGGTGGCGGTGTTATGGTGTGGAGGTGTATGAGTGCTTCTGGAGTAGGAAATTTGCAGTTCATCGAGGGAAATATGGATCGATATGGATATCTGGATATTCTTAAACAAAATGTGTTATCCAGTGCTGAGAAACTATCTCTTGGAACTGGATTTACTTTTCAGCAGGACAACGATCCTAAACACACCTCTAAGATTTGCCAAGAGTGGTGCCTTTACCATGTTAAACAACAACTTCATAGCCCTTCCCAGTCACCCGATTTAAACCCCATTGAACATTTGTGGGAAGAAATTGGCCGACAACTTAAAAAATATGACATAAAAGACAAAGTTTAGCTCAAAAGTGCCATTAGTAGTATTTGGTGTAATATTTCTCCAGAAACAACAAAAAAAAACTTGTAGGGGTAATGCCTCAACGTCTAAAAGAGGTGATAAAGGCCAAAAGAGGGCCCACTGATCATTAAATGTATATTTGTTAAATGTATTTTGCATTTTTGTAAACTTTTTTCGTGTGCTAGGGCACCGTACGGAGACTTTTTGTTCCATGTTTACGGCATGTTTTGAGTTTTTAAGATTTATTATTTAATTTTGTCAGTATTATCATCCTTTTAATGTGAATAAATATTAAATAATATTAGTTTTAACTCATTTTTAAGTTTTCATTTTTATCATTATGAATTTTGTGTGACAAATTAAGCTTTGATTTGCATTCGTATCTGCGTACGGAGACTTTTTTTACCCACTGTATATGTTCTATGTTTAATCAATTTTAAAGGAAAAAATTTTAGTCACATTTTTTAACATTAAACTTAAGAATTTTGATCGAATAATAAACGAATCAAGAGGAATAATAAATAGTAGTTATTATTCTTTCGTTACCATTCGTTACCATATTAGTATTTATTATTCTTTCGCTACCATTCAGATAGAACACGAAGCTTTACGATTCTAAAAGAATACACAAATCAAATATATAAAATTGAATTTTTGTTTGTAGAATAGAATAATAAATACTAATCATGCTTCTCCTTTATATATCCTTGAATTTTAATGAATGTATTCATCGCCGACAAGAAAATAAATACCATTCTTCCTATCATTCTTCATTAAACAAGATAACTATTTCAAATTCTAACAGATATTTCCAAGATTATTTCTTCTTCGGCAGCAACGCGCCGAATACCAGCTGGTATTCAATAAATATTATTTCCTTAACTGGCTATCCGGCAGCGACACACAAAAAACAGAAAGATATAGAATAGAAAAACTTGGAGGGGGGGGGGGGATAGTCATATGACTGACTCGCCGACCAGTCCGAAGGCACACGGATAATAAATACTGAATGACGAAGCCATTTCAACAGTAACACTAGCGGAGTCGCTATTGATCCCTAAGGGCCCTCTAACATTTCAATATCGCTTTAGTATTCGTCACTTCAACGGTAGCCTGTCAGCAGATTACCAATCAACTACCAGATCATGCTCGAAATCACCATTAATTCCTTAAAATAATATTTAAAGTTGTATAGAACGGACATTTTTAGCTATAGAACTTACTTTATTAAAAATGCAGGTGTTAATCCTAATTAAGAATTAAAAAGTTAGCAAATTTGATGCATTATGAAACGGTTGATAATTCTTTACGTCAAAAAATCATCTGAAAAAGGACATTTCAATTCGAAACCCAAATTATTAAAATTTTCAGGACGAGTTTGCTTTAATCTAAAATTTTTGATTGAAATAACTTTGGCATCTTTGCAGGTAATATAAGAATCATTCTTTATTGAAAGGAATATGAAGAAAAATTTAACTGGAGATATTTTCTAAATCAGGACCTTCAGAAGTAACACAATAGAGAAATGTAATCAAAAATAATCAGTTACCCGTAAATCATTTGAAATAAATTCAAAGATTTCGATTTCTCTTAGCATTTCTTTCCTCATTGTTTTATAAGGTTTAAATCGATTTTTTACCTCCGCTCTCCTTGGTGGCACATGTAGCGACATCTAGTGAGATTCTGGGAAACTACACCAATTTAAATTTGTTGCCTATTTTAAAACTCGCTATGATTAGTACGAAGAAACCTACTATGATTAAAATCTGTGGTGATATATGTAATATATATTTTTCGGTAAAAAAGTAGGAGATGGATTTTTGTAATGATTTTTGCCATCTATAATTATTAATGAATGTTAAATTTTCAGCAAATATTAAGATTTCTTTTATAAACTCATGATCAGACAGCGATGCACTCCAAACCAAAAGGCCCATATTGGGAGTGGGGGATTTCCACGTGTAAAATCTAAGAAAAATTTATATCTCTCTTTCTATCTGTATAAAATTGTGGGCAAGGCAATGTAAGTTATGGGTGATCAGATATTCATTTTCAAAGTCCCATAAAAGAGAATTGCATGTTTCTTATTACAATGATGAACATCTAGGGGGGGGGGGGGGGGAGGATTATGACATATCTGAAATTTCTTAGTGTACTCTTTAATTAATTATCTCTGTAATATCTCTGTTTTTATCTGTAAAAAAATTATGTAATTTTTTCAAGCAATGAAATCTACTTGAGTTCAGATATTTATTTTTAGAATTGCATAATTCGTAGAGAAATAAGGAATACCTATATTAAGGTCTATTACTAACAGCATGCTATACGCGATCAATTGTTATAATATATGGTTATATATTGCTAATTAAAATAATTATAATTAAATTGATAATTCTAAAAATAATTAAGATAATTTTCCGTTAAATATTATTTTATATTACCGAAATCGGGAAAATGTTAAAGAAAATATATAGGTTTACCATAATAACATTCAGTAGTCATTTCATAAAGAAAAGTAGTTAAATTATAAAATAATTCTTAATTATGAGTTAAGTAGTTCGCGTAAATAATCAAACTTCTAAAAAGTAACGAAACCTAAATTTTTATAAAATATCCCGTTTTATAATTCATCGTTAACAAAATAACCGTAAATTATTAAAATTTAAAAATATTCTACTTTATTAAGATAATTAGTGACCATGTCATGGCACTCTAAAATCATTGTTTTCGACTATTAAAGACTCATCTGAACCAACACCACTCTTTCATCTCCACCAAGACACCATTGAAATTATCTTATATAGCGATGATAAAAATAAAAATAAAAAGAGATTTCTAGTAGAGATACAGCATCCCAGATACATTACACAGACGATGTTGAGGTTGTTATTTTAAGAATCCTTCAAAAGCAAAGGCGATTATATAGTCATGCGTTGCAATTTTTAATCAATCAAGAATTCATTTTTTAATTATTTGTCAAAATGAAATTTATAACACCATATCTATAAAATACATAAGAGAAACGTTTTTATTGGTTACGTTTATAATATATTTAAACAGAAATTCAATTATACATGAGCAGCATAGTTAATTTCTAAGTCATTCGACATACACATATATTTCTAAACTTAAAAATACTCTATATGACGTAAGAGATCATGTATATCAATTAATAAATGTGTAGTTGAAAATATTGAAAAAACTAAATTTTAATATAATCTCCTGTTCTATTAATTATAGCAAAATATCCTTGAGGTACTAACAATATAATTTTAAATTATCTTTTCTTCTAAGACTAAACTTAACCGAGTAATTGATTATTTCAATGGTTATATGTCACAAAAATAACCAATCAACTTCCTGCTGTTGCTCGAAATTACCATTAATTCTTAAAAATAATATTTAAAGCTGTATAGAACGGACATTTTTAGTAACAAAGCTTCCTTTATAAAAACTTCTGGTGTCTTTATAATATTTTACGAAATCTAAAAATAGGGCCAACGAACTGTATAAAAATTAAATGAAATTGAAATTGTATAAATTGTATATATATTTTTACAGTGATGTATATATTGACTCAAACATTGTAAAGTTAGTAATGTAATAAAAAACATCAATAAGCAAACAACATAAAATACTAATAAGAAAACAACATAAAGTGCCAATAAGAAAACATAAAATATCAATAAGAAAACAACATAAAATATAAATAACCAATCAACAAAAATTTTATATGGAACAAATTTCGAAGAAATATTAAGACTGATTAAAAACAAAAAAAGAACAGAATTTTTATTAGTTTGCGATTCAAGATAAACAAGATTTTTTTTCCGTAATAAGTAACAAAAAATTAAGCCTGGTGATGAAATATTTTATGATTAATTAAAATTTTTAATCATGTAAAAAAAAAGAAATGCATCAAATATCAGAAAAACTGCATTCCAATAGCAACTGTAAAATTTTCTGTAATTCCAACCGTCAAAAAATGTTTAAATATATGTTTCTTTTATACTTTAAATCAAATGTCTATCAAAAGTAGTTTACTGTTTTTTCATGGATACTGCAAAACCTTAAGAAAAAAAAAATTTTACTCACAAAACGTTCCATACGCAGTGCAACTTTCATTTTGAACCATAATTTAATTTTAAAAATTAAAGCTAGACTTGATTCTATATTCCTTTTCATATCAAAATAATGTTAAAAGATATTTTTCTTTGATTTAATATGTACTTGCTTAAATGTTTACAAGGAAAAAACTTGCAAAAATATTCTCAAAAGCATGGAGTTTTTTCCTGAAAAATATATCAAATGGTTTTGTGTGCTATTTTTTTCTGTTAATTGATATTAAGAATTATAAAACTAGCAAGTTTAATGGTTGATTACTCCTTATGTTACGAAATCATTTAAAAAAAGACATTTCAATTCTGAAATCCAAATTATTAAATATTCGGAGCGAAATTGTTTTAATCTACAATTTTGATTGAAATAGCTTTGGCATCTTTGCAAGTAATACTAGAATCATTTTTTATTCAAAAGGGTATGTAAAAAAATTTGACTGATGATATTTTCTAAATCAGGACCTTCAGAAGTAACATAATAGCGAAATGTAATCAAAAATATTCGGTGGCATGTAAATCATTTGAAATATAATCAAAGATTCCGGTTTATCTTAGCATTTCTTTGCTCATTATTTTATCAGGTTTAAATCGATTTTTGCTTCCACTCTCTTTGCCGGCACATGTAGCGGCATCTTGTGAGGCTCTGGGGAATTACACCAGTTTAAATTTGTTGACTATTTTAGAATTCACTATGATTAGTACAAAAAAACCTACTATGATTAAAATCTGTGATAATATATGCAATACATATTTTCCCGTGAAAAAAGTAGGAGATGGATTTTTTAATGGTGTTTTTGTCATCTATGATAATTAATGAAGGTTAAATTCCAAACAGAAAGACAAAAAATAGGAATCGGGGGGCCGAGAAATTTCCTCGTGTACCCTCTAAGAAAAATTTATATTTCTCTTTCTATCGGCATAAAATTGTTGACAGAGAAATGAAAATTACAGGTGTGCGGAGATTCGTTTTTAATGTCCCGCGTATGAGAATTGCATGCTTCATACTACAGTAATGAATACCGATTGGGGGGGGCGGCTGATAGCATCTCCAAAAATTTTTCATGTACTCTTTAATTGAGGATTATCTATCTGTCAATATCTGTAAAAAAATTGTGTAGTTTTGTCAAGCAATGAAATCTATTTAAGCTGGGATATTTATTTTCAGAGTTCAAGTAAGAGAATTGCATGCTTCATACTACAGTAATAAATACCGATTGGGGGGGCGGCTGATAGCATCTCCAAAATTTTTTCATGTACTCTTTAATTGAGTATTATTCATTTGTCAATATCTGTAAAAAAATTGTGTAGTTTTGTCAAGCAAGGAAATCTATTTAAGCTGGGATATTTATTTTCAGAGTTCAAGTAAGAGAATTGCATGCTTCATACTACAGTAATGAATACCGATTGGGGGGGAAGGCTGATAGCATCTCCAAAATTTTTTCATGTACTCTTTAATTGAGGATTATCCATCTGTCAATATCTGTAAAAAAATTGTGTAGTTTTGTCAAGCAATGAAATCTATTTGAGCTGGGATATTTATTTTCAGAGTTCAAGTAAGAGAATTGCATGATTCTTACTGTAATAAGGAATACCGATACTTCAGCGTTACTTACAGCATGTTATTTGCAAACAATTGTTACAAAATTTTCTATTTTCCAATTAATCGCTAGAACGCAGAAATACATGAATAATAGGAAATCTAATATGTATTTTGAAAGGTTTTGGAAGGGGGACCCATTGAGATTAAAATTTTACTCAGAGCTACGATTGTTGTCACAAAATCGCAGACCCACTTTCATTTACGTAACCTTTTTTAAACAAAATAATTTCGAATTCATGCAAGCAAAAATATAACAAGATGACAGCTTTGACAGAGTTGGTATCAAACTTAACACGACGCCTACTCTTGAAACAAGATCTATGTATTAAATTTTGTCTGCGTATCTTTTTTTTTTTAGTTTGGAGCTATCGCTGTAAATTGAATTCACACAGTTGGACTAACAGACTCCCTCGGAGTGAATTTCGTTCAAAATATAATTAAAGTCTCTAAATGTCAAGTCTTAATAACGTGTTAGATTTACATGTCTTCATAAATAGATTTTATGTAGTGTCAGCCAATAAATGCATTTCTAAAAAAAAATTCCAAATCCTTAATTTTTATTTATGTAATTCCTCCTCTCCTTTTAACTGTGTTTAGTTCAAGTTTCTTAATAGCCTACAAATTTAAGACAAAAAATCCTTTTCTGTTCATAAAACTAACTCGGGAAAAGCAGCTTAGCATTTCGTTATTCCAGACAAAGCAATACCTAGAGAAAGCTTCTTACATTGGTTGAGGGATCTCCCTCAAAAAGGTCGATTAATGGTTTAAAATTTTCTAAAACCGAGAAAAGAATGACTCAGTCTTGAAAGTTAAGAATGATCAGCAACTTCATCTTCTTTAAACCATAATCTCATTTTAATGCATGAAAAAATTTTATTTAATGAATATATAAGCATTAAAACTATTTTTTAACTGTAAAAATTCAAATTCAACAAATGATCATAATAACGATTAAGAGATTTTTCTGTTGAATATTATTTCATAATACCTACCTTAGCAAAATTTTAAAGACTTACTACATTTCCATAATAATATCTACTTGCCATTATGAAAAAAAATTACCCAATTCATAAAAAAGTTTATAACTCAAGTAGCCTATATAAATTACTAAACTTATGAAAAATAACGAAATCTTAATTTTAACTAAAGTTACCCGTCTTATTAGTCATATTTAACAAAATAATCCCTTTTCTACCACGTAACGTAACCGTATTATGAGCTTCTACCACGTAACATAACCGTATTATGAGTCCTCCAAATTTCCCATAACATATTACACCTCTAGGGGTACTAAATCAGGAGTAAGTCGGTCTCTGATTTGGATCTAAATTCTGACTTGCGGGTGGATGAATGAGTTCGACCGCCCCCTGAAAAGGGTTGTGTCGTATGTGTTCGAGAAAAAGTCGTATTTTCACCTTAACGGTGCTGGTTAGCATCGAAAGGTTCACACTTCAGCCTTAATTCGAAAGAGCTACTCTCATTCGACTTGGTATGAACAAGTGGCATTAGACCGACCCAACCCGATAAATTTTTGAATTGAAAATGGCTCTGAATGACTTAAGAAATCACATAAATTAATTAACAAAAGTATGGCTGAAAAAAAATGCAAACGCTAAATTTAATTACAGTCACCAGTCCTATTATTTATTGTTAAATATCGTTGACGCACTAACGATATGATTTTTAAAAATCTACTCTTCTAAAACTGAAGACAACCTAATATTTCAATACCGCTCGCATTCGAAGTTAGATCATTTCCAAGGTTTACTGTCAAGAGATTCACCAATCAACGGACAGCTCTTGCTCGAAGTGACTATTAATTCGCTTAAAGTAATAATTAATTTTCAGATAAAAAGGAATAATTTATAAAAGTAATAATAATTAATTTTCAGATTAAAAGTAATGATTCGCTTAAAGTAATAATTTAATGAAGATTTCAGTATTACTTTAACAGCTCAATGTCAGATAATTTTAATGATTGTCTGTAAGAAGATTCTCGAATCAACGGCCATTTCTTGCTTGAAGTGGCTTTTCCTCGAAGTGGCTCACTTAAAATTATATAGAACGGACATTTTTTGTCGTAACTTTCTTTTTTAAAAATACTAGTATGTCCAGAATATTTTAAGAATCAAAAAGAATAGAGACAGGGAATTGTATAAAAATTTAGGCATAGCAATTTTTACCAGCTGTTCATCTATTAACTAAATATAAAATGTGAATAGTTAAACAGCAAAAATCCAAATCCAATAAACTGTAAGAAATTTTAAAACTGATTTAAAAAGTGTATTTTTATTAGTATAAGTTTCAAGACAAACAATATTTCTTATATTTCAATAAGCAGTGAAATGTTAAAGGTGATGAAAGAATATTTTATGATCAATCAAAATGATTAATCAAGTAAAAAACAGAAAAGCCTCGATTGTCATAAAAACTGCCTTCCAGTTACAACTGAGATTTTCTGTAATTTAGATTGCCAAATAATGTTCAAATTATTATGACTTTTTATAATTTAAAATAAATATGTATAAAAAGTAGTTAACCATTTTTTCATGAATACCGCAAATCCTTAAAAATAAAGAATTATCCTCACAAAATGTTCCATGCACAATGTGGCATTCATTTTGAACCTTGATCATAAAAAATAATAATAATAAAAACCGCTGAGGTAGATTTTAATTTTATATTACCTTAAAAAAACTGAAATAAATATTCAAGCATAATTTTCCTTTATATACAATATACTTGCTCAAATATCTACAATGAAAAGACTTCAATAAAAAAGCGCAGAGTAGTATCCAAAAACCTTTGAGGCAAAATATGATTTTTTTTATTTATTTATATTAAGAATTATAAATTTTGTCCGCTTACTTCAATATCAAAGGGATGTAATGTCTTAACTGCCGATATCAAAGAAAAAAGGAAATTTCCTAAACAATTTTTTAAAAACCATTTCGAACTCATTTTAATCTACAATTTTGATTGAAATAGCGTTTGTGTCTTTGCAGATAATACCAAAAACATTTTTTATTTAAAAAACATATAGAAAGAATTTAACTTAAGATATTTTCTTGGTGAGGAGTAACGCAATAGATGAGTGTAATCGAAATTAATCGGATACCTCCAAATCATTTGAAAGATAATCAAAATTTTCGAATTTCTCTTACTAGATCATCTCCTGTTGCTCTAGAAGTCTTAAATCGATATTTCAACTCCTCTCTCATTACTGGAATGCGTAGCGACATCTAGGGAGGCTTTGAAAAATTATTTCACCTCAAATGTGTTGACTAATTTAAAATTAACAATGATTAGAACAATAAAACTCTATGATTAACTATGAAATATATTTTCATGTAAAAGGACCAGGCTACCAGTTTATTTTTTGAAACATTTTTTTTCTTGTTTTATGCTTATTAATGAAATGAATAATCATAACTTTTCAACAAATTTTAAGATTTCTTTCATTAACTCAAAATGAGATAGTGGCACACTCCAAATAGAAAGGAAGAAAACAGGAATTGGATGGGTTGGGGGTAGAACTCTCAAAATTTTTCTTTTTTTTATGCTTATTAATGAAAGGAATTATCATAACTTTTCAACAAATACTAGGATTTTTTCATAAACTCACGATGAGACAGTGGCTCACTCCAAACAGAAAGGAAGAAAATAGGAATCGGACGGGTTTGGAGTAGTATGTCCAAAATTTCTTTCTTGTTTTTTATGCTTATTAAAGAAAGAAATTATCATAACTTTTCAACAAATATTAAGATTTCTTTCATAAATTCACGATCAGGCAGTGACACACTCCAAAAAGAAAGAAAAAAAATAGGAATTGGATGGGTTAAAGGTAATAGGCTCGGAATTTTTTTCTTGTTTTTTATGCTTATTAATGAAATGAATAATTATAACTTTTCAACAAATGTTTTCTTAAACTCGGGATCAGATAGTGGCAACACTCCAAGCAGAAAGGACGAAAATAAGAATTAGATGGGTTGGGGGTAAATATGCCCGAAATTTCTTTTTTTGTTTTTCATTCTTATTAATAAAAGAAATAATCATAACTTTTCCACAAGTACTAAGATTTCTTTCAAAAACTCACGATGAGACAATAGCTTACTCCAAACAGAAAGGAAGAAAATAGGAATTGAATGGATTGGGGGTAGTACGCCTGAAATTTCCTCGTGTAAATCTAATAAAGGCTTATCCCTCTCTCTCTGTAGGTGGAAAGTTTTGCTCAGGTATTTACTTTTAGAGTCTTTCGAAGCTACAAAAGGGCCTATTACTCAATTAATCACTATTTAACACATGGATACCCGGAAATCTAATATGTATTTTATAAGCTTTTTTACGAGGGGAGTTAACAGTCTGAAATTAAAATATGACATGTAACTATATTTGTAGCCACAGGATCATATACCAAATTTTATTAACC
The DNA here is from genome assembly GCA_026543055.1 of Argiope trifasciata. Taxonomy (NCBI): domain Eukaryota; kingdom Metazoa; phylum Arthropoda; class Arachnida; order Araneae; family Araneidae; genus Argiope; species Argiope trifasciata. The sequence continues at coordinate 518,548 of JAPMOQ010057540.1, read as the reverse complement.
TAAGTTGTTGCGTTTTTGAATATTCACGTTTTCATACATGCAAAATCATAGCTCGAAAAAAGGTAGGAACTTGACGAAGTTGGTCCCAAACTTGGCACGAATCCGTTCTTTAGAAACTGAATTGGCGTAACAAATTTTGCCATTCTATCTTTTTTATTATTATTATTATTCTGTAATTATCGAGTTGAACTGTATTCCCACGGTTGGACTAAAACGCTTCCTCTAAAGAAATTTCGTTTAAAATTTAATAGAAATCTTTACATGTTATATCTTCAGGGCATCTAAAGATTTACATGTCTTAAATAAATAGATTTCATGTAGGCTAATAGGCTAAAAAAATTCCGAAGACAACAAATTTTATTAATCTATTTTAATTAAGTTCATTAAGAGGTTCGTGACAGAATAAACATTGAAAACGGAAACATTTTATTTCTGTTAACAAAATTAACCCGAAAATGGAGAATTTCTGAAATGAAGAAATTCTTTATTTCAAGCCAATTAGACTTCCTCGAAAATACACATTAAGTTGATTGAGCGATCTCAATCGAAAATACTATTAGATGAATCTAACATTTTCTGAAATAATGATAAAAGAGGCAGAGTCTAGAATTTAAAAATAATTAGTAATTTCATCATCTTTAAGCTATAATCCTTTCTATAGAAGAAATTTTTTTATTTAATGAATGAAATTTGCTTTAATTATGATTTAACTAATGTTTGTAAAAATTATGCAGGAAATTTTCTGTTAAATATTAGTTTATAATATCTGCATTGGGTAAATTTTAAAGAAGAACATGATCGTACTATCACTCTATAATAATGTGCAGCATCCTTTAAATAAAAAAATTATTATAATTTATAATCATAATTCAAGTAATTTATCTAAATAACTTATCTTATAAAATAAATATCCTCATATTTAACAAAATAATCCTAAATTACTAAAATTTTAAGAAAAAAATTGTTCTAATTTTCTACTACAAAATACAACTATGCCATGAGACTCCAAAATCAATATTTCTGGCTATTAATATCCCATCGGTTGGAAACATTCCTTGTTATTCCCTTCCAGGTTTGTTTTTGAACTGATCATGACTTGTTTTGAACTGATCATGACTAGTTTTGAACTGATCATTCTCTCATAGATGATGAAAGGAGTGATTTTAGATAAAGATGTACCACCTTAAAAATATTACATAAACGATGCGCAGGCCATGATTTTAATTATGCGGAAAATTCAAAAGCGATTATACAATAATTCGTGTTGAGTGTGTGGGTGTCTGCCCCCTCTATTCTAAGACTACAGTTAACCGAGTTACGAAGAGTTCAATATCACTGCAGTGTTTGATCATTTCGATGATTGCCTCGATGAGAAATCGCTAATTAATGGCCAACTTTTGATCGAAATGACCTTTAGTTCCTTTAAAATAATAATATTTGCTGTATAGATTGGGCATTTTTAGTAGCAGAACTTTTTTTGTTAAAAATGCAAGGTCTCCAGAATATTTTACGAACTAAGAAGAATAGGATCAGATAGTTGAATAAAAATTTAGACTCAGCAACATAATTACATTCCTCCATAACATAAAATATAAATATTCAAATAACAAAAATTCATATCCAACAAATTTCAAAGGAAAATTAAAACTTATAAATAATTATACAAAAAAACTTGTTGGCAATTAATTTAAGTTTCAAGATAAACAGGATTTTTTTACCTCAATAAGCAAAATAATAAATAAATGTTATGATAAAATATTTTAGGATCAATCAAATGAAATCAAGTAAAACAAGAAAAAGCATCGAATGTCAGATGAGTTGCATTCCAGAGGCATCTAAAAAAAATGTCTGCAATTTATGTTGTTAAATAAGGTTAACATTTATATTTATTTTTGTAATGTAAAATAATTGTCTATCAAACTTAATATACTATTTTCTCATGTATACTGCAAATCCTTAAAAGAAGAAATATTTACTCAAAAAACATTCCGTGTTCAGAGTAACTTTTATTTTGAACCTCTAATTTTTTTAAAGGCTGGATTTGATCTTATATTCCTTTTCAGATTAATATTGGAAATACTGCTCAAATATATTTTTCTTTGGTGTATAATTCACTTTCTTATTTAATTACATGCAAAGGACTTGCGAAAATATTCTTAAGAGTGCAGAGATTTATCCTGAAAAATATGAGACTAAAAATTAAATTCTTTTGTGTGTTTATTCATATTCAAAATTATAAAGTTAGCATGATTAAGGAAAAGACATGATGATAGTTTAAGAAAAAGACATGATGAACAAAAGATGAATGTTTCTAAAGAAGAGAAATCATTAAAAAAAACAAATCCTGAATAATGAAAAATGCAGAAAAATTTGTTTCGATCTGCAATTTTGATTCAAATATCTTTTGTATCTTTGCAGATCGTATTACAAACATTCTTTATTAAAAATAATAAGTAGAAAGATTATAATTGAAGATATTCTCTTAATCAGATCCTTCAAAAATAACAGAATAAAGCAATGCAATCAAAAATCCGCGGCTCCCCGTAAATTATTTGAAATACAATCAGACCTTTCGATTAATCAAATCATTTCTTTCACCGTATCTCTAGAAATTTTAAATCTATTTTTAAACTCCTCTCTCACAGACAGGATACGTAGCGGCATCTAGTGAGGTTCGGAGAAGTTATTTCAATTTAAACTTGTTGGCTATTTTAAAACTTTTTTATGATTAATACAATGAAACATACTACGATTAAAATCTGTGATAATACATATATGAATACATTTATATATAACATACTTCATACTGTATTAATTCATAGAGTAATAGCGATTCTTTATTATTAACTGCAATCTATTTGCGGACAAGAGTGCCTGTTTCTCGATTAATCACTAGGATTCGTTAATACATAAATACCAGGAAATCTAATATTTATTTAGAGGTTTTGGGGTGAGGGAAACCAATGGAAATTAAAATTTGACACAGTTATAGTCACAAGATCATATATCAAATGTTATTTACCTAAGCTATTACAATTCTGAATATTCGCGTTTTCATACATTCAAAATTTTAGTCCAACAAAAAATAAGTACCTTGACGAAATTGGTCTCAAACTTGACACTAACCCATGCTTTAGAAACTAAATCTGCGCGCTCAATTTTATTCGTTCACCTTTTTTTCATTTTGTAATTATCGGCAGGTGTCGTCCTCGTCATCTGACCTTGGTTCAAAATTACGAGGTCCGTCCCAAAATAGCCCTCGTGTTGCTTTAAACGGAGCGTTAATATAACTAAACTAAACTAAACTAAACTAAACTTTGTAATTATCGTGTTAAATTGCATTCGCACAGTTGGTCTAACATACTTTTTTTGAACCAATTTCGTTCAAAATTTAATAGAAATCTTTACCTGTTATGTCTTAATAACGCGTAAAAATTTACATGCCTTAATTAAACAGATTTTAAGTTGTTTCAATCAATGGAAATACTGTAAAAAATTTGAAGACAAAAGTTTTATTCATTTAAATTAAATTTCCACTGATCATTCTGGGTAAGAAGATATTGAAACCATAAAAATTTAAGGGGAAAAAAACATCTTCTTTTCTGCTACCAAAACTAACTCGGAAAGGGAGCTTAGAATTTTATCATCTAAGGACAAAGACTTCCTCGAGAAAATATCGTACTTTGATTAATGGATCTAATTCGAAAAAGCCGTTGAATGAGCTTAAATTTTTTTTTTAAATAGCGATAAGCGAGACGGAGTACAGAAATTTAAGAATGATCAGCTGCCTCATTTCCATTAAGCCATAATTATGCATGAAAAATTTTCCTTTATTAATGGATCTAACTCGAAACAGTAAGTCGAGATATTTTTTCAAGAAAGTAACTCAAAATGGGTCTAACTAGAAAAAGCTATTGAATGAGTCTAAAACTCTTTTTAAATACCGGTAAACGAGACGGAGTACAGAAATTTAAGAATGATCAGCAGCCTCATCTCCGTTAAACCATAATTATACATGAATTTTTTTTTTATTTAATGAACATTATAGCATTAAACCTAACCTTTAACAATAATAAATATAATTTAACAAACAATCATTATATGATTAGGAGATTTCCTTTTAAATGCTATCTACATTGGCTAAATTTCAAAGTAAATACAGCGTTTTACTATAACTCCATAATAATATCTAGTAGTCATTCAATAAAAATAACCAAAATGATTCATTGCTCATGTAGTTTATGTAAATAAATAAATTTATAAAAAATAACGAAATCTTAATATTCCATACAGTTACCAGCTTTATAACACATATTTAGCAAAATAATCTTAATTACCAAAAGATTAAACTTTTTTAAAAATGTTCCACCGCTTTCAAACTTTTTATGGGTCACCTCTCGTACTTTATTAGTTTGATGTCAGATCATTAATTAATTAGAAGTTATATGTTAGATAATCATGACCATTAATTCGCTTAAAATAATAATATTCAAACGGGCATATTTAGTAGCAAAAATTTCTTTGTTGAAAATGTTAGAATTTCTAGAATATGTTGCGAATTAAGAAGAATAGAACCAGGCAATTGTATAAAAATAAAGAAATTGCATTTTTTTTTCAGCAGTACATCTATTGACTCGAGAATAAAATATAATAAAACTTTAATTTTAACCCTTGAATTTAAAAAAAAAAATTATAGCTTTATTTGATTATATATTCCTTTTCAGATCAAAACAAAAAATAATGTTTAAAAAATTTTTCTTTGATATATTATACATTTGCTTGAATATTTACTTGGAAAGGACTCGTAAAAATATTCTTAAGAGTGCAGAGGTTTATCCCGAAAAATATTAGACTAAATGAAATGGTTTTATGTGCTATTTTATATGTTTATTCATTATAAGAATTATGAAGTTAGTATGTTAATGCAGTATCAAATAGATGATAATATCTATAAGGGCGAAATCATAAAAACATATGTTTTCTGAAATATTAAAAATGTCGGGTGATGATGTTTTAATATACAATTTTGATTAAATCAGTTTTTGCATCTTTACAGATAGTACTGCAATAATATTTTATTGAAAAAATTACATAGAAAGAATTTAAAAGACTATATTTTCCAAATCAGATCCTTTAAAAATAACATATTAAAGCATTGCAATCAAAAATAATCTGCCCGTACATTATTTGAAATATAGTAAAACGCTTCAATTTATCTAATCATTTCTTTACCCATAGCTATAAAAGAGTTTTAATCGATTTTTAAACCCCTTTCTCACGGGCGGGACGCGTAGCGACATATAGGGAGGCTCTGAGAAATTATTATAATTTAAATTTGTTGGCTCACTAAAACTCACTATCATTAGTACAATAAAACGCTATGATTAAAATCTGTGATAAAGTATTCAATTATTTTCGGAAAAGGAAGCAGGAAATAAGTATTTTAAATTCTATCTTTTTTTTTTTTCATAATTATAAAGGAAAGCTCAAATATAAGCAAATATTAAGATTTCTTTCTTAAACATTTGAACAGGCAGCGATACACTCCAAAGAGAAAGGTAGAAAATAAGAACCGGGAAATGAAGAGGATTGTATCCCCGAAATTCCTTCATGTACTCTCTAATACGAGGGAATATGTTACGTATATTCCCTCGTATTTATACATTTATTATTATATATTACCTCGTATATTATATATTACCTCGTATATTATTCGTATTCCTCCTAAACTCATATATTTATTTTCGATTAATAAAGTCTATCCTTCTCTATATATCTGTATAAAATTGTTGACAAGGCAAAAACAGTTAAGGATGCTCATATATTTATTCCCTCGAAAGATGATTGTGTGCTTCATAGTATACACCGATATTCGTATCTGCTACGCGAATAATTGTCACCCAATATCCTATTTCTCGATTAATTCTTAAGATGAATACAAGGACATCTAGTATGTTTTCGAAACATTTTTGGGGAGGGTGAACCAAATGGAATTAAAATTTAATACTTAACTACAACCGCAGTCATAAGATCACATATTAAATTTCACCAGCGGGTGACCGAGCTCCGCTCGGAGAAAACAGGTATCGAAGCTAACTCGAAGATTTAAATTTTCAATTGTGAGTTATCAAAACAATACATGCCATAAGAAAATTTGTGAAACCATTGGTGAAAAGATAACCGGTTAAAGTGCACCATTGTAAACTATTCTAAACAAAGTTAGAGTTTGGAAAGGGAACTATTCTATGCAAAGGTAAAGTAAAGGTAAAGATTGAAGTGTGTTGAAGTTCAATATTTTTGACAAGTTTATTAAGAAAAACCAAACATCTATACATACATAAGAAACATATTATAAACCTATAACAGCAGAAACATAAAACTTTATTAGTTCGCCATATTGGCTATAGATGGCAACCCGTTACCGCTTGAAAATTTAAGTAGCCATTATGGCGAACTAATAAAGTTTGAAAATATCCTATCTGTAACTCCGAATTGCTCGAACGTAGCGCTTCAAAACCGGCGCCAATCGATTCCTCGAGGCCAAAAACCCCAGATCCCCAAGTTTACGGGGTTTATTAATTCTGGGGCGATTTTCGACTTGGCAACCATTCCTCGTATTATAGTATTAGATAGATTAATCTAAATTGTTAAGCTTTTTAATAATCGTGTTTACATACATGCAAAAGTACAGATCAGCAGATGATTTAATTATTGTCGGATTTGGTTCCAAATTTGATAGAGATACTTAATGTGTGTACTAAATTTTGTATGCATATCTCTTTACATTTTCTAGTTAATCCTGCAGGTGGACTAAAACACTTTCTCCGAGTGAATTTTCATCTGAATTTGAAAGAAATCTACAAATTTTGTAGTAAAATTCTTACATCAGATTTGATTGAAAACTCTTCTTATGGTGTACACAAAGACATGGACACATATAGAGAACGACATGCAGACGTAATTCAGGAAAAAATGTTATTAACAAACTTAAGGAAGTCTACAGTGTACAGATTCATCAAAATCTCGAGTGCGAATTTTTGAGAAGATTGCAGTATTTCCTCATTCTATTCTTCATACAGGAAAAAATAAAAAGAGGCTACGAGAAGCCATTCAGAGCTTTTATAGCTTTTACAGTGAAATTTTCCTCAAGTATAATTCAGATGGAATTTATTTTACACATGTGTAAAAATGTACTTGAAATTCAGGTTAAAGTGAAGTTTGAATTCAGAAGATTAGAATGTGTGTGTGTGTGGGGGGGGGGGGGGGTGGGCGTGGGGGGGTTTGTGGGGGGGGGGGGGGGTGCGTGCGTGCGTGCGCGTGTCTGCGTGTGTGGAATGATATTTAACCTCTAATTTAAATCCAAATTGATTTCTGGGGTGTTTTTATATATAAATATCAAATATCAAAGTCATTCTAAAATATTATCTAATTTCATGACCCAATTTCACTTTCTCTACTTAATTAATTTAAGAGAAGCAAAATGCTGAATCGGCTAAAAGCTGAAGCTGTTCCCATGCTAGCAGTGAAATGATAAAATTGCTGACCTTAGCGATTACTTTTAAAAAAAAGATCCCTGTTTCTCTTTCCAGTTTCGGCATGTGTGCCAGAAATCTGCATGAGAACTTTATACTATATTAGCACTGTAAACAATATTTTTTCTTTCAAAATATGGTGTAAAAGCGAGGGAAAATTAATTTATGTTCTTTTCTACCACCTCTGCTTGTCCTGCGCTGCGTAATGGACCTTCTAAAGGCCTTATCACTCGGCGAAATATCGTCGGCACTTTCCGTCAGCAATTTTCCGTTTCTACCCTCAAGAACTGGTCAAGCAAGTTTTCCGTCATCGACAACTTTTTTTTTGACCAGCTTGAAAATGCCGACGATAGTGACGTAAATATTGTCTGAAAACAAAATTCAACCAATCATGTCAAACTTTGAGTGACGTCACTTTTATTGTCGTTTGCCGACGAAAAGTGCGGACGATATTTTGCCGTGTGATATGGCCTTAAAAAATGTTTGCCTGGCTACGGTGGAAGGATAAAGGAAACTTTAAAATGAATTGTGTTATGAAGCTTTTGTCCCTGGTTTTAAATACTGTGACATTTTAATGGCTATTTTCATGGCATGCCAATCAAAAAGCAAGAGAAACACGGGGATTTTTTAGAAGAATTTATCAAGTCGAAGGTATTTTGCCATGTGGAACGTGTGAAAGCGTTAGCTTTTAGACGATTCAGGAATTTTACAAAGCTTCTGTTGAGTTGATAAAATAGAAAAAGTGGAACGAGATCAGGAAATAAGAAAACATTCTATAATGAAGTTAATATAAATTAAATTAAGCAAAAAATTAGGAAGATAATTAATTTTAAATTAAATTTTAAAATATCATTAAATACATATGAACATTTTCAATTCATTACTCACTTACATTATAAAGAAAAAAAAATTGCATAATTAATAAAATGATGGAAAAAGAATATGATAAAAAAATTTGATCAAAAATGAAAAGAAAATGAAAGGATTACAGAAAAAAATAAGGATTAATGGGGGAATCAAAAGAGAAAACAAAAGGAATAGGAATGAAGAAAATTTTACCCTAACAGTCAGATTTTGAAAAAGAAGAATCATTTTACTTGTGGAGATGCGTATAACATTGCTGATGATATATACTATAGCATATTACACAAAGATCCAGCTATGAAGTGCATTTAGGATAATTCAGGGGCAGGCCATCTAACTTTAAATAGCTGGCAGATGACTTGGTTGGAGTCCGAGAACAAAAATGTCACAACTAACCTCAGTCTTATATATATATTATATACAGTGATGGGGGAAAAAATCCCAACACCAAGAAAAAATTATTGTACAGAAATGAAGTTTTAGGAATACATTTGTCTAGGTAACATATTTAATTGATTAAAGTTTCAAGATCACAGGTAGAGCCATTGGCGAGAAGAGCCATTTCAAATGTGAAATGTTGGTACATTAGTAGCCGGTGTAACCGCCAGAATTTTGAATGCAAGCATGCAAATGTGCATGCATTGTGTCGTACATGTGTCGGATATCAGTTTGTGGGATGGAGTTCCATGCCAGTTGCACTTGGGCGGTCAATGCAGGGACGGTTAATGCTGGTTGTGGATGACGCTGGAGTTGTCGTCCAATGATGTCCCACACGTGCTCGATTGGAGAAAGATCTGGTGATCTAGCAGGCCAAGGCAACATGTCGACACTCTGTAGAGCATGTTGGGTTACAACAGCGGTATGAGGGCGAGCGTAATCCTGTTGGAAAACACCCCCTTGAATGCTGTTCATGAATGGCAGCACAACAGGTTGTATCACTAGACTGACGTACAAATTTGCGGTCAGGGTGCGTGGGATAACCACGAGAGTGCTCCTGCTGTCATACGAAATTGCTCCCCAAACCATAACTCCAGGAGTAAGCCCTGTGTGTCTAGGCCGCTGACAGGTCACTAGCAGGCGTTCACCTGGCCTCCTTCTAACCAACAAACGGCTATCACTGCGACCAAGGCAGAACCGGCTTTCATCAGAAAACACAACATATCTCCACTCCATCCACCAATGAGCTCTAGCTTGATACCACTCACGTCGCAAACAGCAGTGGTTTGGAGTCAGTGGAATGCACTGTACAGGACGACTGGCTCGGAGCTGTCCTTGAAGTAACCGATTTGTAACAGTTCGTTGTGTCACTGTGGTGCCAACTGCAGCTCGAATTTCAGCTGCAGACGCAGTGCGATAAGCCACAGCCATACGCCGAATACGACGGTCTTCCATCACAGTAGTACCACGTGGCCGCCCAGAACCTGGTCTTCTTGAGGCAGTACCTTCCCTTGACCACTGCCGCCAATACTCATGCACAGTGAATACATTCCTGCCGAGTCTTTCAGCAATATCGTTGAAAGAAAACCCACCTTTTCGTAGCCCTACAACACGATCTCGTTCAAACTCAGTGAGCTGTTGATAATGGCTTCTTCGTCTTCTCAGAGGCATCCTTGACTAACATTAACCCACTACGTCAAATATCAACTGTAAATAACGATCACGAACCTTACAGCGCTTATTTAAAGCAAACATCATTTGCATGTTCATAGTGTCGCTACTAGCGCCACACTTACGCGCGTAGCTCAAAATTTGAATCGACGTCATCGTTCAGATGTATAAACACGCCTACCAAATTTCGTTTATCAAGCACAACTCCTTCCTAGTGTTGGGATTTTTTTTCCATCAGTGTATATATATAT